>JAGFPH010002609.1:4903-23827 GCA_018207615.1 Philaenus spumarius | reverse complement strand
TACTACAAAGATGCAATGTGTATGATATGGAGAAGCACAGAGTCGAGATCGTTGATAAAATTTAGAAAGATAATCACGGCAGTATCTTAACTCGTACATTTGAAAGAAACTATAATATAGTATATATAAGACAAACCCTTTTTGTTTGTTCATTTTTGAAGACCAGAGATTCCACAATAAATATGTCTTAAGGCAAAGCTACATAATTAGAATTAATAATTCTAATTAATTAGTTTTTTATTGTTGTATAATACCAAATTCCAAGAGAAAATATATTGCTCAATTATTTTATTAATTAACATTTTTATTATTGGAAAATAAGAAATTTTGCATTAAAATTTAACAATAATCTAAAGTTTGTATAATTCAATTTGTGGAGCTGTTTGTAAAACTTGCATACAAAGTTGTGCAATTCGTAGGAAGAAACACTTATGTTTGTAAAATAACTTTGTAAAAATGCCTCCTGAGATCAGCTGTGAGAAATACGTATCGATATAGTTGTAAAATATAATCACCAAAAGTACTCTTGTAAATATAACGATGATTTAACAATGATATTTCATATTTTTTATAATAATGAGGATATTTTCGTTTATAAAAAAAAAAACTGGAAAATCGGCCGTAGATCTCCAGAAAGTAGGTATTAATAGGTTTGTAAAATAAAACAAAAAAAAACGTTCCCTTATAACTATGCAATTAAAATTACATTTCATAATTTTTTAATAATAATGACAATATTTGCTTACATTTAAAATCCAAGGTAGACTCCAGAAAGATAAGAAAGTGACTGTAGGCGAGATGTAGGTAATCTACAGACATATCCTTAATGGGTCTATGAAGGAAAGCGAATGCAATAAGTTACAAGATCGGTAAGTAGGGATTTTCAACAAGCACGGAAAAACTTACCGGGCGAGTTATGTACGATACTTTTCATTATACTGGACTAAATCAGTAACATACTTTTAGCCATAATACACATTCAATTAGTTCTTACAACTAGTAAACACCGTGAAAATCATTGGCAGATTAATCTATATATATAAAAATGAATTGCTGTTCGTTAGTCTCGCTAAAACTCGAGAACGGCTGGACCGATTTGGCTATTTTTGGTCTTAAAATGTTTGCAGTAGTTCATAGAAGGTTTATACGTAAAAAAAAGTGTGAAAAGTTTCCCGAAAAAGTTTCAAATTTGGAAGAAACTGAACAGCATTTATTGTATGAACTCAAAAGCATAGCTCACAAAAACAGCTGTTCGTATAAAAAGCTTATGTTTGTTTACATGTATTACCATAGCAACATTACTTAGCAAATTTATAATCACTTTAATACTCTTCAAAACCAACAGCTTTTTAAGGTTAGATTGAAAAACTATAAACAAACAAATAAAAATGCTTACAGAATTCAACTCAAACATTGGTTATTAAATATCTATACTTAGAGATATGCTGCTTAAAATATTGTTTATATAAAATAAATCATAACTATGAAGTTTTTAATACTTTTCAAAACATATTTTCGCTATCAATAATAATAATAATAACAAACCAATTATTTGACACCATGCATAACCATAAACATACACGAGTTTAAACATATTTTATTGAAAACTAAACAAACAATCTGAATTAAACTAAATGCCATTAAAATATCACATTCGTAGCTTTATTTTGATATATAGGCCTATGGTATATTGTATATTTAAATACTAAACAATATATATCTTATACTAATTTAAATACATTTAAAATTACACACTTTATTTGAACCAGTTTGTTACATCCTAAATTAACGCGGATGTTACAAAGTGATTCAAATATCTTTTCTACGACCCTCAGCTAATTTAAACCCTCGCTAAGAAAGGGTTAAAAGAAATTCGAAATTTTAGGGTGGTTTGGGGAGGGGGTCAAGTTACTAAAAATCCCTTTAAAAACGAATTGGAATGAAATTTGGTACGTAGCTTCCTCTAAGGCCGTAGGTGCTCGCAACATTGTCAATGAAATTAAGTGAAAGTGAAACTTAGTAAAAACTATAAATTAAAACGATATATTCAAAGCTTTTTCATGTTAGATAGTAGTTTACAGGAATACAATTTTCAGTGCTTTCCTAAATAGCGTAGACTTTTTTCCATGACCACAGTAGGATACGCACAGGTATTCAACGAACACTTAAAAAGAATTACAATTACGTCAAAAAGACTGAAAATACCAACAACCACGGGCAACGCCGTTCGGGTCAGCTAGTTACATATAAATCAGAAATACATAATTTAAAAAATACAATTTAAAAACAACAAACTTTATCTAAGCCTATCTAACAAAGTTGAGGGGATTTTTAATTTGGTAAATGTGTACAATTATAAAGAATATAAAAATTTGAGCGGGGTATTTATTAAATTTTGTATTTATATACTTATTATATATCAAAATAAAAATTGATTATATATCAATTTGATTAAAAATTACTAATATTATAATGAAGAAATTAATAATCATATATGTTTATATGTTACACAAAGTTGTACTGGTTTTTTCAAAGTTAAAAAATGTGTTTCCTTCTTTAAATTTATGTAAATTAATAATATTGATGATTAAAGGTTGTATTTATTCATTGTATAACCTCGAAGCAAATCGTATAACGTGTCCACGTTAGTTCTATAAGTCACAATTGAAAAAACATCTTCACAAGACATTATATCATTGATTAAACAAATAAAAGAGCACTGTGGCGACAAAATCACACTGATTTGAATAAAAACCCCGAACCACACAACAAGGAACAAAAACCACCTCCCCCAGAGGGGAGGAATGGGCAGTGTTAAAACCCTCTGAGGATGATGACCATGTCATCGAAATGTACACAAGGGTAACGTATTAAACATAACTTACAATTTAGTTGTTTAGTTATTGTTTTTTCCTTGTTTTGTGGTTCGGAGTTTTTATTCAAATCAGTGTGATTATATCAGTGATTGAAGTTGTAAACATATCCCCAAACACATAATCTACGCTAGGTTTTGTTTTAGTAATATAGACGATTTGTGAAATAAGCTGTTATATTGTTACTTACGTACGTATGTATACACGCTTTTACAGGAGTCGATTCAAACTCAATGCATAACCATATTTTGTATAAAATCTTTTTTACATCTTATGTATGTTATTAGTTTAATTTTATGTTTAGTGAATAATTAGTTTAGTTTTCGAGATCTATTCTTCATTTCGATTAGTGGAGATAGGCTCAATAGTTCATATGCTGAACGTGTAATGTTTCAGTTGTATTTACTCTTACTTCAGGCTTTGGAATTAACCCTTAATAAATAATGTGAAACTGTTGTAATCAGCTGTTTATATAAAACTTCACAGTTTATGTTTATTTTTATCAGATGGTGTACGGTATACTTCAAGGGAAAGAAGGGCTTATTTATCTATGGACAAGTGAAGAAAACAGCTGATCTCGGTGTAGTATAATGAAAAAGAATGTTCGAGTGGTTTATTCTGGTGATATATGCCAATACTATAAAGAGGTAAAATTTGTTTGTTTATATGTAGGGTTCAATCTCTGGAACTACTGAACCGATTGAAAAAAAGTTTTACTAATAAAAAGCTACACTATCCATGAGTAGCATAGCTATAATTAATTAATTTTGATAAAAATATTTTTTACTTCAATATTTGTAAATTTAGTCAGAAAAAATCTTAGGTTAGGCCTAGACTGATGAATCAACACATGTATTTACATGTATTACCATAGCAACCAATAAAACAGCTGTTTCCTCTAATATTTCCATTAGCAGCTGATTTCAAACTATGGATCAATTATTTGTATTAACTTTTAGGTTAGGTTTTTATTAGAGTGTAGAACAGAGCCTTGCTGGATCTTTTAACCTTTATTATAACTGCTGTCATGAAATATACAAAATAATTTGATTTGAACATTTAACATTATTTACCATCTTACAATTGGGGTTATTATTAATCCTACACCTTTATTATAAAAAAGAGATAAAATTATTAAGTGTATTGAAGGTTTAGCGTAATTAATTACTTTACACGCAGGGGTTTATCATAGTAATTAAATAAAGTAAAGAGTAACAGTTCAGTAAAAACTCTACGTCTTGGGGCAATATGTGGAAGATCAGATGAGAATTCTGAAGGAAAATGAAAGAAGAAAAAAACTCTCACTGGCCAAAACGTTATACTTTGTCTTATATGTTGTTTAGTTTATTAAAAATAAATTACTAGTTTTGACTTAAATAAGTTGGGTTTTTTGCCACACACCTTTTCAATCACAGGCCGAACGGAGTAACTTTGTCTTATAAGTTAAATAGTAATGTATTAAAACAATAACTTGTATCAAAATAATAACTTGTATTAAAATAACTAGTAGTTCTGTGAACAGTAGACCACGCTCGTTGAAATAACAAATGTGGTTTTGAGCTTAGGATAAAAATAGTGTGCCAGTAAGGGAGTAAGCATAAGTTTTAGCCAGTGAAACATTATTTACAATTCCCGCGATTCCGGGATTTCTAGTTCTCGTTTTTATTTCTTTTCTTGAGCTTTAATTGCTAAAGATTTTCTTTTGGAGGCATTGTGCTTTATTTAGGTTAATAATGCGTAAGATAGCTAAAATATCGCGTTATAGAGGGACAACATACAATTAAATAATTACATACTTAAATAACTCAAACTTAACAATGTATCATAAGTTAACTTAAGTTCTATATCATATTCCAATATTAGAAATAATGAAAACAAACGATGTTAAAACGTCGTGATAGTGATCTCAACACATTACATGTACCAACACCCAACACTTCCCATGGTGTCCTACGGTCATTTTTTGTATGTCCTCTATCGCCGCGAGGTTTCATTTGTTTCATCTCATTTTGTAATTCAAATACTTTTATGAAATTTACAGTGATAATTTACAGGTATACAGTTCAATTCTTTGATTTATCATCTACACTTTCTTATAATAATATGTCATTTTTGGGCAAATGATATATTCATAAATTACTATTTAAAACAGCCCTAGTTTTGTTCGCAGTCTTGTAGTAGGAACATAAAAACTGGTGTTTTCAAAATAAGAAATTTAAAATTGATAAATATTTGTATACAATTCTATTAAGAACTAAATTACGAAACTTTTTTACGTTTATGAAAAAAAAAATTACAATAATTTTTACTACTTTTTATGTAGGCCTAAAGTTAAACATTTTCCTTTCGTTAATGAACGTGATTGTTTCTTGAGCTAATAACTTTCTTAATTTTACTTTAATAATTTTTTTTACTGGCATATATGTATTCTTTGAACCTTTATCTACAAAAAAGCTATGGAACACTTTTGAATTGGTTTAGAATAAACGTATAAAAACATGGTTGAAATACAAAAACTTGGACGATTTTTAACAAATTCAAAGTTTACGGCCATTTTGTGAGCTTACCGTTAGAGATACGGAAAAAAATCAAGAATACAATTTTGTTGAAAATCAAATTTTCTATGCGCAAAATGTCATTGGTTTTTAAATTCGACTTACGGTTAAGCCACAAACTGGTTTGGAAAAAAGCTTACACTGAGAGAAACGGTGCGGCCGCCATTTTTATTTTATTTAAGGGGTTAAAAATGAAAAATGGAAAAAACCTTATTTATACATGGCTCGGCCTAGGAATAAGGAACATTCATGCAAAAAATCATCAAAATCGGTCAAGGCGTTTGGCCGTAATCGTGAGACAGACACACAGACACACAGACATACAGACACAGAGACACACAGACATACAGACGAAATGCCGAACGGTCGAGTTAAAACGGAGACCTCGCTTACGCTCGGTCAATAATTTGTATTAAAATAATGAACAATGGAAAAATCAAAACGTACAATAGCAACATATAGTCTATAATTAGTACCGAATGTCACCCATTCAACCTTCTGCAGATCATTAACTTCAAAACTAATTACAACGGAGGCAAAGATGACGTCACGCATCAAGTAATTCCCATCATGCGTCATTACCTAAACATTTCACTAGAAACATCTTTACAAACATAATAATGGATTCTTTGAGTTTTTGACATTGCCTACTAATAACAATAAAACAGGTTTGATTTAGTAAAATGTATGTTTATTTAGAAACTTTAAATTATTACGATTTCTGCTGGTAAATTTCTGTTTTAAAAATAATAACTCTCTTTATCGAAATTTGAGTGAATTTATAGACTGTAAATACATTTCAATGCATACGAACTACGAGATTTCTTCTAATTAATGTATTTGTTCAGTAAATGTATTGTACTACAATCCACCAATTACATTACAAACAGTATAATTCATCACTAGTATCGAAAGTGGAATTTTCTGGTACGCCATCGTGCTTTCCGGCAATTCGATCAATTGCTTACATAACACTTTAGATACGATTTATAAACAATACATATCATCACACTGTAATTAATAATAATAATGAAATTAGTGTTACTTTATCAACATGATGTAATTACCTCAAAAATTATAACGTTTCAACCAAACATTTACAAATATTACAGGTTATAATTTCTAAATTTTAAACATTATTTATTTACTTACTTTACTTAATTGCAATTAAATTACAATTTAAATCTTTGTCAGACATTTTATCAGGATTATTCAGTAATATTGCTCACAAAATAACGACAACTATATATAGTGTTTGCATTGTTTTTACTGCTAGTTAAATTAATAAGACAACTGATTTAAAATACATAACTTTTACTGACATGCTACTAACTAGTGTTAGAATGTATAACTACATAACCGTACGGGGAAAATCTCCAGCTGGCTTTCCCGGACTAGACCAGGAAAATATCACTTTTAATATTCACAATTGTAATGGAAAATTGTTAATTTCGATACAGTATTAATGATTTTTTGCAGGTGATGTACTAAAAATGTGAATGTCCTCAATTGTTAACTGAAATTGTTTCATTTAAGATCACCTCTTTTAAATTATAAAAAAGAACTATATGTACTAAATGTAAAAAAAAAAAACATATCGTTTCGGGCATTTAACGTAAAATTATTTAATACAAAATTAATGTATACGTAGATTATAGCATATTTTAAAGCGATAATTTATGAATTTGCCTATTGAAATACCTAGCTATCTCTGTTTGAAGTTATCATTTATTAATGATAGATGATCAATTTTATTATTAGTTATTCGGACATTTACCATTATTTGTGTGTTAAAAATCAATACTTCTCAGTTTCAGCTCTTATGGTTAGTAGCATAGTATTTTATCTTTACTTGTTTTCTTAAAATAAGCGTAGATCTCTAGGTTTATGTTCCCTTAGTTGTTAGTCAATTGATAACGTGAGTTGATTTATATTCCTAAAGTTGTGAATTGATTTTTAACACACAAACGATGGCAAATGTCCGAATAACTAATAATAATAATAATGCAAAAATACCTAGCTAATTTTGTTTTAGTTATGTTTACTTGTCTATTTATTGCAAACCAAACTTAAAACTATTTGAAAATTAAAATTTTTACGTGTAAAAAAACTTAAATACGAAATATGTTAGTAGAGTTAGTTTGTACCTGAGCCTCCAGCCCCGGCTTAAACGTGGCTTCGTTCCGCTCACAGCGGTAAAACTAGTTTCTTAGTTGGCATCCCTGCTGTCGGCCACAAATCAGAGGCTGCATCCCCGTTAAAACACCAAAAGTGTATTTGAACCGGGTACTTTTATGGTATTTTAAGTTTTGATCGATTTTGGGGGAACCAGGCGGGCTACAAGGTCGTGTCAAAAAACAAAATGTGCAGAGCAATATCCTATACTTATATGATTATATAACACTCTCAAAAGTTTTTATCCTAGACAGAAAAATATCAAAAGTATTTTACATCTGGTTAAAAACGTGCTTCTGGTTGTTGGCTTTTAATAGTAACGAACTCATCCACGCTACTTATTAGGCCAGCTTGTGTACCGAATTTGCAACAAAAACGAACTAAAACGAGGCCGTTTGAGTGCGAACACATACATTGATATACATATATAATATATACATAATCTATATAAATAAAAATGTAAATGTGCGTTTGTTCAAAATCGATAATCTCAGAAAGTTCTTCACCAATTGCTTTGAAATTTGGACACACTATTCCATTCGAATCCACGAGTGTTTTTATATACTTTTTGAAAAACTGTAGCATCTAATAAACACAAAAACAACAAAAAATAGGCTCAATATTTAACAAAAATGCAAGCGCCATTACATATGTTTATGGACTATAATAATAACAGCTGTTGTCAACTTTTTCCTATAATATTTCCATTATTAGTTGATTTCAAACTTCAAACAACTATTATATAATATTTGGATTTCTATCTTTTAAGATAGGTTTTTGTGTACAACGACATAGGATATAATTCATTTCAATAAAAACCTTTATCTATATAATAAAAATGAATTGCTGTTTCTTTGAAATCGCATCAATTGAGAACTGCTGTACCAATTTGGAAATTTTTTGTTTTAAAATGTTCGTAATAGTCCGAACTAGGTTTTTATATAAAGAAAAATTTGAAAAGTTTCCCGAAAAAGTTTCAAATTTGGAAAAAACTAAACAGCCTCTTTTGTATGGACTCAAGACCGCTAAAAAACAGCTGTTCGTATAAAATGCTTAGTAAAACATGTTTGTTTACATTCATTACCATAGCAACTTTAAATTTATAATCAGTTTATTATTCTTCAAAACCAATAGCTTTTTAGATTAGATTGACAAATTAAAAGCAAACACAAACAAAAATCAATAAAACATGCTTAGGCCTACTATATTATAATTCAATTTAAACATCGGTTGTTACATATTATCTTATCTTCTAAAGCGAGAGATAATTGTTTGTCTGCTAAATGGATCTGGAATCTCCGTCTAAGGATTTTTCATTTTTTGATTTTATATGGGGCTTTTGGCCACGAGAAATCGATTGGAAATGGTCACCAGTCTGGGAAAATTCGTTTTCTACGTCTTTTTATTAAATTAAAAAGTGAAATTTGTCCATTTTAAACAATACAAAGCACAGCTGATGCAAATGTTTTCAATGCCATTACAATAATCATCTGCTTTCTTTTAAACTGTATATTTTATTAGAGGTAAGCCTAATGTGGTATTTATTTATAGTTACCATGGCAACGAATACTTCTGCTAAATAAACATACCCTTTATTTAGTTGTTTAATGTTATAGGCCTAACCTAAACGATGTTCACGGAAATTTGCAATAATAGTTATTGACGTGAGCGAACTAGGCCCTAGGCCTAAATCGATATTGAAATATTAAACTTTAATTTAGGCCTGACTTATTTCTGAGGCATAGCGTTGAGATTATGGTTAATCCTTTAAACTGTATTTTTATTACAGGTAAGCCTAATGTTGTATATACCTTTTATTTAGTTGTTTAATGTTATAGGCCTAACCTCAAAATTAAATAATCCAATATTTATTATTGAAATCATAGCCCTGCTTATAATCGAGCTTTAGCTCGGTCTCCTGGTACTTATAAATAAAACAACTGTTATGGATCAAAAACTGAACATAATTTTAGGTTAGGCCTACAATGAACCAAAACACTTTTATATGCAACCAATTTCTCTAATTTATAATCGGGTTATTATTCTTCAAAAACCAAAACAGCTTTTTTTAGGTTAGATTGCCAAACAACACAAACAAAAATCAACGAAAAATGCTTACAGTATTATAATTCAATTCAAACATCGGTTGTTACATATCTATTTACTTACATATATGCTGTTTAAAATATTGTTTATATAAATTGTTTATATAAATTGTTGACATAAACACCATTTGCAATTCAATAACTTAAGTCAAAAGAATGAAATTTGATAACTACCCTTAAAATTAAATAAAGCAATAGCGAAGCATTGCCGGGTCCACTAGTGGTTAATATAAATATCCGTTTGTTCCCGTGTCGGAAAACCATCAGCTTAGTTTGTTTATGGCGCCAGAAAAGAAAACAAAAAATGTCGTGTATAATGAAGGAAATAGTGATGTCACATCAAACCATTCGAATTAAAGCATTTTTTGTTTTACTCTTAACTTCTAAATTTTGGAGCAAAACAGCATGGTTCCAAGTAGATCACATTCCAGGCACAACACACATTCCGAGCATTTCAGCGGTTTACTGCCGATAGAATTAATTCAACTCGCATGTATTTTTTTCATTTTCCAAAGCTTATCACAAATTCACAAAACGATTACAATTTGATTGAAATTAAAATTAAATCCCGAAATAGCTATAAGCATTGCCGGGTCCACTAGTTTATTTCAATATTTGTAAATTTAGTCGGAAAAAATGCTTAGGCTAGGCCTAGAATGATAAACCAACACATGTATTTATATTTATTACCATAGCAACCAATTGAATAAAATAACATAATATAGCTGTTTGCTCCAATATTTAAATTAACAGCTGATTTAAAAGTTTGAAGCAATTATTTTTGTATTTCTAGCTTTTAGGTTATGGTTTTAAAGTGTACACCTGAGCCTTGATTGTTCTTTTCACCATTATTATAACTGCTGTTAAAAAATATAAGAAATAATTTGATGTGAACATTTAACATTATTTACCATCTTAGTTTTGAGGTTATTTATTAATCCTACACCTTTGTTATAAATAAAACATAACATATGTTTTTCGAAGGGCTGGGGGGGTTGGCGTGCGGAGCACGCAGAGGTCTCCCCTAGTATAATATATATATAATTTTTAATGACACCCCAAAACGTGTTCTGGGTACATTGATCGACCCTCATTGACCACTTCCGAAATTAGGCCTCACCATATGAGTCATTGCAGTAGCCTATCTTTCCTTTAGAAATCCGCTAAAAACATAATTCTCACGGCTTGAGAACAGTGTTAGATAAAGAAACTATCAGATTATCAAATAAATGATCTAGACTTACTCTACGAACAATTAATTTTCGTAATTGTTAACCAAGTTCTCTCTCTAAGGTCCTACTATAATTCATTAAATTCTGTTATAGCTTTTAGAGCTTATAGAAGTCACTAGAAATAATCTTCTTAACAAATACAGCGCATTTGAACCGCTTTCACAGTTAATAGCCAGAATATATGATTATATTGTTTGTATGTTTATACACAAAAATACAATAGCTTACATAAGTAGGGTATATATTATTTATACGTGATCGATACGGGAACATCGACAGTTGAAGTAACTTTTTAGCAAAATTATTATAAAAGGAGATGAATGGAACTTGTATCATTCACAAGGTACTGTGGAATTGCTTTGCTCAAAAAGAATCAAGCCGTTAAGATAAGCAAAATAAAAGGTTATTTCTTAGAAGAGGACCGCCATGAATGTTCAATGTAGGTAAATATACTGTGTTTAAAAACTATAAGTTAGAACTTCAGGCTATTTTTTTAATTGCTTGCATTTCTGTTATATTAAATAACTTACTTGATGTTACTAACTTATATATGTTTACAAAAGTACAATTAAGTAATATGTGTTATTTTACTTTAATATATTATTATGTATACTAGTTGTACAATTAAGTAATATGTGTTATTTTACTTCAATATATATTATACTAGTTATAAAATTAAGTAATATGTGTTATTTTACTTCAATATATATTATACTAGTTGTACTATTAAGTGATATGTGTTATTTTACTTCAATATATATATAGACTACTAGTTAACAGTTTTGTTAGTTTTTGTTACCCTGACTTTAAATATAATTTTTTAAGCTCTTCTAAAATAAAATATTTCTATCACGCAGCTGAACAGCTGACGTCAGTTGATCTAATTTCCAAAATTAAGATGATATTTTAAAGATTTTCAACAAACTATTTGTAATTAATTGGTCTACTCCAGCGTAATTAGTAGAATGTTTGCCCCTCAGCTTCCACGCTAGCTCACGTGCTGCTTCGTTCCTTGGGGCTTCGGTTAGCTTGCAGCAGACAAAGTCACTGCTCGAGTTTGCACCTTAGGCGTAGGTCTCCTATTAGACGCTGAAACGTGAAGGTCCTGGGTTCAACTCCCGGTCTTGGTCTATGTTTTTTCACTTATAATTTAATTAAATATCCCTTGCTGAGGAAGTGTGTAAGCGGAAAAAAATAATATAAGTTTTTGTTAAAATAATTGTCTAAAATGTTGGGGAAAATAATTTCCTATAGTTATATTGTAGATTAAAACACAAAATTTAGCTTTTAGTACAAAACATGCTTCCGACTGTTCGATTTTTTTGCAAAACAAATTCGATGGAGCGACTTAGAAAAGCAATGTTTTTTACAAAATCGGGCGCAAAATGCGGCCTTATATATGTATATAATTTTCAATGCCACCCACAACGTATTCTGACGACCATGATTGGTAGTCATTGATCACTCCCTACCTTAGGTCTAACTATAAGAGTCAATGCAATAGATCATCTTTCCTATAAAAATTTGCTAATTAACTAGGCCAAACCTAAAATAATTCGACCACGCAGCTGAACCGCTGACGTGAGTTGAGCGAATTTCCAAAATTAAATTTACACACGTTTTTGGGTTTCAAACAACTATTTGGGAAATTGATCTACTCACGAAGGTGCTACCAGCACCAAATATATTGCCATCGGTCACCACGGTAAAAGCTGTGGATTTAATTCTGATGGTACTTTTAAGGTATTTTACGTTTTAATTGTTTTTGGGGGAACCAGATGGGATATAAGGTCGCGTATAAAAACAAAATGTGCAGAATTATTTCGTATGTCTATTTTTTTAAAGAAAACTTCAACAAAATTTAATTCTAATACGAAAAATCTCAAAAAATTTTTACTTCTGGTCAAAAATTTTGTCTACATCCGGTCAATTTTTTTGGCTAACGAACTCGTCCAAGCAATTTATAAAACCAACCTGCGTACCAAATTGGACATAAAATGCGTCCGTTAGGGTGCGCACAACTATATACATGTACTTCCGGTCAAAAATGTTGTCTACTTCCGGTAAATTTTTTTGGCTAACGAACTCTTCCAAGTGACTTAGATAACCAACGTGTGTACCGAATTTGGACAAAATTGGATGTAAAATGCGTCCGTTAGAGTGCCCACACATATATACATAAAATTACTTCCTGTCAAAAATGTGGTCTACTTCCGGTCAATTGTTTTGGTTAACCTACCAGTTCAAGCGACTTAGAAACCCAATGTGTGTACCAAATTTGGTCCAAATCGGACGTAAAATGCGTCCGTTAGAGTGCGCACACATACATACATAAATATATACATATATATATATACATATGTATATGATTTTTAATTTCACCCCAAAACGTGTTCTGGGGCCCATGATCGGCGCTCATTTGTTACTCCCGACCTTGGGTCTTACCATAAGGGCCACTGCAATAGCTCATTTTTCCTATGGAAATTCGCTAATAACTTGTATTACAATTGGCAGCTATGTCAATAAATACAAACATGTCAATGTTATAGGTCATGGTTTTATAATGTTCATACAAAATTAAGGCAGTCGACTTCCTGTAGCCATAAGGTGTACACCTATTAACTGTGTTTTAAATGTGTTGTTGTTTTATGTGTTTTTACTTAATGTTTTGACGACCTCCTTTCAACGTGAGATTCTGATGACGGGATAGAAATCCCGAAACGCGAAAAATACATTAACAAAATGGTACTGTGGTATTAGAAAAATAAAATTTATTGTTTGTACAAGTGTACAAAATCAATCTACCCGTGGGCTTTACTAGTGTTATGATATAGTTTTCATTTATTCAGTGTATGTAAACTCTTACGCACAGTAACCCTTATTTTTTTCAAAATGTAATAATTTTATTACAACTATTCCCCAGCAGCAGTTAATTTAAGTAAATTACTGACGCAACCAGTAATTTTAACTTATGACCATTGTATCCCTTTTTAATATCTCTAATCGATCCTCGACACTTCAGTTATTTATACAAACATATAACACCTACATGGATTGGCCCATTTTAGTGACATAACTAACTATTTATTCAATATTAATTGTCGGAACATTATCACGTAAATCTCAGTATTAAACTTGGTCTATGTTTTATCACTTTTAAATTAGAAAATTACACATTTTCTGAGATATTGTAAAGCGTGAATGAATTACGAAATTTACAAAAAAATATTAAATTACACGAACGTTGACTGCAAATAGAAATTAACTTGATTTTAATGTAGTTTGTAACAAGATAGTTCACTAAATGAAGCAAAACGTTCTCAACTTTTGCTCATATTGTACAAAGTGCTACTATACAAATTATCTTATATATTACTCTATTGTATATGGTTGACTTAATGTAGCCGGACTATCATCAGTACGCCCGGAAGCAGTAATGTACCAATCAGTTTAATACATGTAATGATGAGGCAGGTAAATGACCTGTATATCTCGATATACTGCCTAATCATTAAAAATTATGTTTACTATTGTAATAACTTTGTAAAGTAAATTGATATGTTGCTGTTATAATTAATGTTGTAAGTTGTTCGAAATTTTGTAAGTACAATAGAATGTTTTTATCAGTAAATAATTTAATCATACTACATCATCATTTTATAATATACGTTCGTTAGCAAAATAAATTCAACACGTGCAAGGTTATGAAGACAAGGCTATGGTTTCTGTATCACTTGAAATGACTCACCTCGGGGGAGCTTGTGTGAGATTACTTTTTATTATTTTGTCAGAAAAAGCACCTGCTGTTCCACCGGTAATTACTTTTTATGGCTTTGTGTGTTCTACAATTTTAAATAAAAACTGCTTTGAACTATTTTCTCAATTATGTTAGTAAAATGCAAACTATATTTTAGAAATTAGTTACACGTAATGATATTCTAGGTTAGTTCTATTTAAAGTGCATTAGATAATCAACATAATATTGATGTTAATACTGTACTATAAAGTAGAAAATACGCCATTGACCGAAATGAGTTTAAACTTTTTTAATATTGTATTGATAAATACATTATATTCAAAGAAATAATATATTGAATAGCATATTATAATTTTCTTCATATGTTTTCTTGATCGACTTAATCTAATTACAAATAAACATATTTAGGATGTCTCAACAGTCTGTAAACAGCGTTATATTTGTGTAACCATTGCAGATTAAGCAACAAAACTTGGTGCATCGTTTCTCTAAAAAAAATAATATTTTGTGAAGCCATTATAATGTTTTTACGACTTTTGGGGGTTCACCCTCAGGGAGTCGAAGGAACATCTTAAATAGGAGCATTGGTAGAGTTGTACATCAAATTAAAGTTCTACGTTAGGAGAACACAACGTCGCAAGTCAGACTTCAAAGGTTCAAAGGAAAATAACTTTTAAACTACAAACCAAGAGAAGAAACAAATAAAGTAACAGTAAGGCCTTTGTTCTAAACCATTATTACAGATTTATGATTTTTTTAAAACATTTTAGTTTTCTAAAATGACAACATTTTAATTTCTATGTAAATAAGGTTTATCAGCCAATTAGTGAAGTCAATAATAATTAGGAAAATTTAATTCAAATTTGTTTTATTAAATTGTTTATTTCATCAGAAAATAAAAACAGTGTTTATTAATTTTAAAACGCTTCAAATAAAAGCACACAATATTATGTTTTAATAATTTATGAACATATTTCCATATAAACTACCAACTGAAGTATGGTTTAGGATCAATTTAATGTATTGTTTTTATAGAATTGCATTATACATATTTTAATAATACATTATTTAAACGGAATAATAATATTTAGTAATGTTGTCTATAATGGTAAATTATATTTATATAATGTAATATTACACATTGTTTTTAGTACAATAAATATAACAATACACAGTCTGTATTGTCCACATACAAGCAATTAAGTAATACAATACTATGCAACATTTGTTTAATGTTATCGTGTTTGCATTTTATAAAATCGTATACAATGCAAATATAAAACTTACTCAAAATAAGTCTATTTCGTTATATATATATATATTCGTTATGCCGTTTCTTATCAAAGTTCAGTTTAGTATTTGCATTGTTTCCCTAAACACGAGAAAATATACCGTCACGTTTAATTTATTTTGTTTACCATTCTATAATTTGAACATTGTAAATTGGTCTGGATGCAATTTTTACGTTGTCATTAGTATACAATTACTATATTACATATATATAATGCAGACATGTTGTCTAATTAACTAATCATGTTTTATAGGTTACCTTACTTACAATTACATTTCCTAAAAGTTGATAATTACTGGATCTTTCAGTTTTTGGATTGCTAACTCGTTATACCATTACAATTTGTATTTACAAATTTACTAATGTTTATGAAATAACTAGTAAGTCTCAGTAAAATCACAGGCAGATTAATAAAATACACGTTATTACTAAGCGTCTACTCGCTTGGCTTCTAATTTTAGTGAGAGGGTCACAAACTCGTAATGATGGTACTAATTACTCTGTCTGACAGCTCAGCTCCCTCGCCCTGCCGCCCATCTGGACTGGCACACCTCACGGGAAAAGCCTTGACGCTCACGACGGGCGCTCGAAGCCCCCGGTCTCCCAAGGCCTCTCTCCTCACCCAAGAATTTTCCCCAAAAGACCTCCTTTGTAATGTGTTCTCCCCCCCCCCTCTCAGTTTTACCTGTTTTGTCTTTGTATTCCTATGATTGCTTTCTTATAAACGCCGTTCAGCAATTTTACATAAGTTCTACTTACACAACTACAACTCTATATTACATAATTTGTGCAACTCTGCCATTGTCAAGTTGTCAGCAACTCATTCTATTTCGTGACAACAGCATATCAAGTTAATTTTAGAAAAGAAATACTGTTTAAAAACAACAAACTTCATCTAGGCCTACCTACCTACTTGTGTACAATTATAAGGATTATATTAGGCCTATATTGTAATACCTTTTTATTTTTATAGTTACTTTATACATGTATAGGTATTTTCAAAATGTTATATGACTAATGTAGGCAGTTTAATATGTTTTCATGTTGGAAGTAGTTAAAAATTTATATTTTTTACAATGTTTTTTTTTTTACTTTTACTGTAATATAACCTTCATGGATTTAAAAAATGGTAATTTAATTTGCCTAATACGTCAAAATGTACTAAAAAATATAGCAGATACGAAATATTGTTTTGTTTGATTTATTAGTCTTATACAGAGGGAATAAATCAAAATCCTTATCGAATTCGCTCAAAGGTATAGTACAAACAAGACTTTGGCACACGGTTACACATACTACGTTATCAGAAAAAAGTATTCGTTAGAAGTAATTACTAACTACTGCTATATTTATAACTTTTAACTTTAGATTTTGGTTCCAACCTTCAATACTATTTTCACTGAATAAACAATAAAACTCCATTTTCCAATACTGAGCTATATTCATGAAATATTTAATTGACTATATTTAATCCGTCCTGCATATAAAATGAAATTATTCATGACATTTGAGGTACAAAAAGAATTCCATTTTAAGCTTCAACAGTTTGACTTGATTAACTAGATTAAACATAAAACTCAACACAAATTCACTTCCATCAGTTAATTTACAGACGATTTCCTACCTCTATTTACACCATGATCAATCTTACACACTTTGTTATACTAAAATTGTTGTAACAAAAAGGAAAATAAACTGTTAAAGATCATATTTCGCCTTATAAAATTGTAGTCCTATCATTAATATTTTAAATTGAACAATTTAATTTATTCTTGTTTTCTGAAATTTCAAAACTTTTGTAAATTAATTTAATTTTGTGTTGAAATTATGGATATATTCCTTTTGAAGTTATACTTCTTTTCGCCCGTTGTAATCGGGAGGGGTGTCGGTCGAAAAACCGCGTCACGCGTTAGGAGTAAAATCCGGAAAGTGCCTTTTTATACGTTTTCTCTACAAGAGATACCTCAAGAGTCTCGGTGGGTGAGTGGTTAACACACTCGATTTCCACGCTGGTTCGATCCCTGGCTGGGAATTTTTTTTTCAAAAATTATAGGAAAGTATACGAATATACGAATGGCCAAAGAAGTTTAACTTCCACCGTCTGGTCCGACGCAGACCCAATTGTTTTTTTTTATTTATACATGGTACTAATAAATCAATATGAAAACCTTATTAAACACAATCATATTAATTATTAAGCATAGCATTTACTGTTTCACTTGTTATAGTATTTTATATTCCACACCTTGTAACAGATTGTAAATTTGAAAATCCAACGTAAGCATAAATATAAGAACAATGCCGTGTCTCTAAGCTTTGCTAATAAAAAAGTAAATAATGAATAATTCTGCCAATTTTAGCCACAATTATCAGACAGTTTAAAATTATTCCTTTTCCATAAGTTCGAACTATTAAAATCTGAAATATCATAATAACTTTAAACGTTTGTTTTAACAAAGATATTGTTTTGATAATTCCAAGTTTCTAAGGAATTTCATAAAAAAAAAAACACTTTTTTGTGTGTAGTAAATATTGTTAATTAATTTGTTATTAGTTAATTCTACATAGCATAATTGTATATTTTTAAACTATTTTTTTGCTTTGTGATTATCCTACTAATAATAAATGTAAAAGTCTGTATGTTTAACTGGCAATCACGCAAAAAGTACTGGATAAATTTGTAGGAAATTTGGCATACATTTAGATCATGACCTGGAAAGAGACATAGGATATAAATAATTTTGATTTAAGGGTTGAAACAACCCCTAAACCAATACATATTTATTATTATACTTCCATGAAAACTAAAGATATGAAAATTGATACATTTGTTTCTTACAAGATGTACATAAAATAAACCATAATTGCATTTTGTAACGTGATGCTAAGGTGCGAGAATGTGATAACAATCCCTAAAATAGTAAGAAGTCATTATT
>JAGFPH010002608.1:177752-188176 GCA_018207615.1 Philaenus spumarius | reverse complement strand
CGGGGTCTATCTTGAGTGGGTTTCTTTGTAAAATTGTAAGCTATAGTTTGCCAACAGGTACTCAGGCAAAGTGGAATTCTTTTGTCCTGTTCCATTCAAAACACATCTCAACTACAAAGAAAAGCTTTACTATTTGTGATCGTAAATGGGTACAGGTGCAACACCATTCAGGCCTAAGTGTGTCGCAGTGAAACAAGCTGTTTGAAAGTGCAATTGTTGTTTTGATGGATTCTGGATTTATTACCAGCTTAAAGGGAAAAATAAATTGTGTTTAGAATTTCAAAACAATGTCAATGTACTTGAAGCTCTTCGGCGCCTACTTAATTTTGTATACGTTTTCCGTAACGGAAATAAATAACAACTGTGATATTTAATTTAAATTAAAATATTGAATAAAAACTAAGTAAAATCCTGATTTTCAGCAACAATAAAAATATCGAAACTGTTTCAAACTCCCAGAAATTAAAATCGACCCAAGATAAGTTTGTTGAGTTTGTCCAGATTGAACTGATTTTATTGGTGTTGTAACTGTTTCCCCCATATTACGTTAAGGAGCATTTTGAGCTCCGTCCAATTGGAGGCGATCACAACCAGTCAGATTTTTCGTCTTAGAAAAAGAATAATCCCTTTAAACATTTTACTGTCCGAATAATCTCGGGCAAAAAGTTCTGTGACGATTCAAAATTCCATGTTTGTAGCTTTCAAAATGGCTGACGTTCGTACTACAGCAAAGCCTAATCAAAAGATTAATTTTCGTATGTTCTCAAAAAAAAAAAAAAAAACAATCATATACTTAGAGAGCCCAGTGTCATGTTGAAAGACGAACGCCAAAAATGTAAGTCAATTACCAGACAACACTACACGCAGCGTGACCGTTTTCTACAACTGCAAAGTGTTACGAAGTCAAACGGTAAAGGCCTGCCACAGACGTCTGTCAGGTATTGGGACTTCGTTTCAGCTCTATCAAGTCAGTTCAGTCTAATTGATTTGCTTTGAAAATTAGTTAGCACCTAATTTCTATAAATTCTGTTTATGTCAAAACAAAATTACTTTTGTTGTGTAAAGTAGTAAATTATCGGTTAATGGTAGTGGCGGAAGATTTCGATTTCTCCTGTAATGGCCAAAAGTTCATTGACTTCCTATGAGTATCATCCTAAACTAATACTCTACAAAATATTGGTAGTTTTAACATTTTGAGAGTCTAAATCTGCTATTTCCCACGCTATGTCCTTTAAATGGCTGTCTCTGTATTGCTCCAATCCAAATCTACATTCACATCACTGGACGTGTTCTGACAACTTCGATTATAGATGGATTTATTAGACGGCGACCTATTTTGAGTACTTGTGCGAGAGAGAAGGAGATAGTGGCGAGGGAGGGTATTCCAACCCCCACACTACTTCCCCTCCCTCCTCGCACCACCATTACTTTTCCAACTAAGCAGAGCACCGGCCGGCATGTCGATGGTGGTGGGGGACCTTCAACTACCTCCCCTACATGCGCCAGATTTTTCGCACGGTCGCCATTAAATAAATCTATCTATAGTAACTGCTCCATAACAAATAACTAAAAAACTAGCAATACAGCAACTTGTAACGAGTTAACGAAACAGCGCGACAGAGTGTGGTCATGTGCGAGCGTGCTGGGGTAGTGGACCCGTGCGCATGCGCGAGGCCACAGACGTCGACAGATGTTTGAAAAGATCGCTATCTCAGCTATCCCGCAGATTCGTCTGTCGACGTCTGTAGCGTCTGTGAGGTCGGTGTGAATTGCACCATTTGAAACTATGGAAACAGATCTTTTGAAAAATCTGTCACGTGACATAGTGTGACCGCGGTGTGAAAAGCCTTAAGGACGAGGGATAAAGGGAGAGAAGGGTTTCAGGTTGTAGGAAATGTTCACAGATAAAACATCGTGGGGATCCTTGAAATATTACTGAACCTTTCAAAACGTACGCCGGCCTTTATTCTGGGAATATCATTGCTTAAAAGTTAACAAGTTTTTCCGGTAAATTTTCTAGTGATTAACATATGTAGAAACTACACAAAACATTCTCTAACAAGGACTAAAAGACTTAAAAAGCGTGTAAAGGGCGTATATCTAATGCTGAGACGGCAAAATAAAAACACAAAAACTAAATTGACATGATAAATACAATTTATGAGGTCTAATGAACGGCACACATTCAAGTGAAGCAATTTGTTTTATATCTTCGTTTTTTAATTTAATTTAATTAAAACACGACGTTGTGGCATGGGGAATGTGTAATACATCCGTTAAAAATCGGAACCGAAATCCGCATTCTCAAGTTCTTTCAAGCAAACGTTTACCCAAATTTGACAATAATTGAAAAGAGCAATGAAATTATCTTGGATCTGTGAAGAAATTTAGTAGGCCACCATAATTTATTTTGTTTACTGGAATTTCTTGAACTGAAGTATACACATGTTATTGCCGATTCAAACTGCTGCGTGATCAGAATTGAACAGCTGATCAAGCCTTGAACTACTTCGCCGCTTCATGGAGGAACGTAATTCAGTATCTTCACCGTAACTTGTCAAGAAAGTCGACAAAGAACTCGTGTTTCTATTCGTGTTTGAGCACGTGTTTATTGTAAATCACCATATACGGACATCAGATACACTGAACAATTAGTCGAGCAAAACGACCACCGGTTCATATTGTCTGCAACTAGGTTATATTGTACAAGCCGTCAGCTAAGTGAGCAATTATACTGTCTTTAGTCCATTTTTGATTGGTCGATACGTTGCACAACATCGCCACCAGATAACTTACCTTGGAGCCGACTCGATTGTATTGGCAGGAAGATTGTTAGTTTTGTTTATAGGAAACGTAACCTATAAAGTTTTGTCATTTCAAGGACTTCTTGAGGGCGTGTTGGGGAACGTGAAAATAAGAACTGATTAAAATGATGACTGAACAAAACAAGCGAATCAAGTAGGCCTAAGCCTGTTGGATTTCTAAACAATAAAAAAATCACGAAATTTATAAAGTAGACCTATATCAAAGCCTACTAAAGAACACCGTTGAGGGTCGGGCTTGTATATACAGAGACGAGACCTTGAACGCTCCAATCACCGTAGTGCGACGTTGTCACGTTCTTCCTACGCTTCTAACTGACTGCGGCTGACTCAACGCATTTATAATTCTTTAAACTGTGCGATCAAGCCTCGAGCGGTAAATACCAGGAGTGTTCCAGGCTAGTAGATATGGCAACGCTGCTCGCCCATCCTATTGGCACAGAGTAAGTATTACTTATATCCTCTGTGCTATTGGCCGCCTCGCAACTGTATTCTTTAGTGGGCTTTGATATAGGCCTAAAACTGCCCAATATTTACCAGTTGAGTATTGTTGAACATAAGCGCATTTGGCCTGCCCGTGACAATTTCCATCTTAAAATTCCAATAGTTTTTGATAAGCTACAAAGTTTTTGATAAGTTACGAATCGTTCAACATTTTAAAACGTCTTTTAGAACGTATTCTTTAGGCCATCATATGAATGACTAGCGGCCATACCCGGCTTTGCTCATCTAAACATAGTAAATCATACGCTTTTTCAGTACATAATTAGGCCTAATATATGAAAATGAAACGAAATGTAATTTTCAAACATAATGTTGCTTACAGTAAACTATTCTGTACTGAATACGATATAAACATTCCTATAATCGACGTTTTAGTACACAGAATTAGGATCTACCAGAATTATTTATTTTATCTTTAGGTTAGGCCTAAATCTCTACATTTTTATATAATCTTATTTATTTCTCAAAACAGAAATCAATGCTTAACATACTTTTTAGCAAATTTCCATAGGAAAAATGAGCTATTGCAGTGGCCCTTATGGTAAGACCCAAGGTCGGGAGTACCAAATGAGCACCGATCATGGTCCCCAGAATCGTTTTGAAATGTCATTAAAAATCACACATATATATGTATATATGTGTTCGCACTCTAGCGGCCGCATTTTAAGTCCGATTTGGTTCAAATTTGGTACACATGTTTGGTCGTCTACGTCGCTCGGACGAGTTCGTTAGTAAAAAAATCCAACAATCGGAAGTACGTTTTTTGACCGGAAGTAACTATTTTTTGAGTTTTTTCCTGCGAGAATGGATTTGTTTTTGAGTTTTTCCTACAAATATAAATGCAGGATGTTATTCTGCACATTTTGTTTTTTACGCGACCTTATAGCTCGTTTGGTTCCCCCAAAATCGATCAAAACGTAAAATACCATAGAAGTACCCGGTTCAATGCCATGTGGTGGATTCTACCGTGGGGCTGGCGTGCGAAGCACGCAATGCATTTTGTATTGAAAATACTCCCAATACGGGGGTTGGCGGCACGCAATGCTTTGTGTATTGAAGATACTCCCAATACGGG
This sequence comes from Philaenus spumarius, assembly GCA_018207615.1. Classification (NCBI taxonomy): domain Eukaryota; kingdom Metazoa; phylum Arthropoda; class Insecta; order Hemiptera; family Aphrophoridae; genus Philaenus; species Philaenus spumarius. The sequence goes on along the minus strand of JAGFPH010002608.1, from coordinate 183,775 downwards.
GGTTGGCGGCACGCAATGCTTTGTGTATTGAAGATACTCCCAATATGCAGAATGGCGTGCGAAGCACTCAATGCATTGTGTATTGAAGCACTCCCAAAATGCGGAATGGCGTGCGAAGCACTCAATGCATTGTGTATTGAAGATACTCCCAATATGCGAATGGCGTGCGAAGCACTCAATGGATTGTGTATTGAAGATATTCCCAATATGCGGAATGGCGTGCGAAGCACTCAATGGATTGTGTATTGAAGATACTCCCAACATGCGGAATGGCGTGCGAACCATTTTGCAGCTATTCAGCACCGTCGTAAATAGACCTGTTCCCCAAATTGTTGGTTGAAACCCTAAAACATAGGACTATAAACTTTATTTTGGAAATTTGCTCAACTCACGTCAGCGTTTCAGCTGCGTGGTCGAATTATTTACATGCCATGTGAATCAAATTTGTTTGAAATTCAATCGTTACAAAAAAAACCTCTAAACTGTGAAAGTAAAATATATAATAAATACAAATAATACTCTTAGCATCTTAATATGAACAAATAAACATAGAAACTTAACTTCTGTTTAATTTTGCAGTCTCAAATGTAATGGCAAAATGTATCGCGTTTCGCCCTCAAAATTCATTCTACTGATTTTTGACCGTTAGATGGAAAGTTTTATTATAACGAACCAGTAATAGAAAAGGGTCAATGCTGTCGCTGACCTTTTTGTTGATATTTCTACAGCTTACTTTTTTGGTTTATATTGAACGATTTAGCCATTTACCATAGATCGCATTTACGCACAAAACCTGCATTGAACACAGCCTGTGGTAAACAGATCGTAGTGCTTAGAATATCAATATTAAATTCTTTAAATTAAATATTAATAATTCAACACTCCTTTCCTTTTACAATATAGCACAGGCAGGTCTAATAAAAAAATACAACCACCAGTAGGCCTACATTAGTTTAAATTATAAAATAATTCGACCTTGCAGCTGAACCGCCGACGTGAGTTGAGCAAATTTCCAAAATTAAGTTTATAGGCCTATGCTTTAGTGTTTCAACCAACAATTTGGGATGTAGGTCTATTCACGACGGTGCTGAATAGCTGCAAAATGGTTCGCACGCCATTCCGCATATTGGGAGTATCTTCAATGCACAATGCATTGCGTGCTTCGCATGCCATTCCGTATATTGGGGAAATGTTCAATACACAGAGCATTGGGTGCTTCGCACGCCAACCGCCGTATTGGGAGTATTTTCAATACACAAAGCATTGCGTGCCTCGCACACCATCCCCCATATTGGAAGAATTTTCAATAAACAATACATTGTGTGCTTCGCACGCCAACCCCCGTTATTGGGAGTATCTTCAATACAAAATGCATTGCGTGCTCCGCACGCCAACCCCACGGTAGAATCCCCCACATGGCTTTGAATCCGGGTACTTCTATGGTATTTTACGTTTTGATCATCGATTTTGGGGGAACCAAGCGATTTATAAGGTCGCGTAAAAAACAAAATGTGCAGAATAACATCGGAAGACGTACTTCCTGTATTTATATGTTGTTTTATATTAATAAAAATGAGAACGCTCTATTGAAATCATTTTTCTATTTACAAACAATGGCAGCCAGAATGTAAACACCCGTTTGTTAGGAAGCCGTAAAACGCACAATGATTGTTTAAATGTCTTGTCGATTCGGAAGGCAGGAGACCGAGGATAATGAATGGCACAGCTGACCGAGCTGTGCGGGCGGAAGGATGTCCCCCCTCTACCTAACCACAAGGTCGCAAGAAACCAGAGGTGACTCACTGCGAGCTTCCTTCCTCGGCGTGGACATTGTTGTGTGATCTAGACTCGATACAGTCTACTTGCATTTATTATCCTCAATAAGCTTAGCTAAGATGTTATGTACATTGTACAGGATTACAAAGAAGAAACGAGTGTTTATTTACAGTTAAACATACGTACAAAATTTCATAAAAATCGGTTATTTATTTTCGAGTTGGATCATAGTAATTAAAAGTACACAATTTTATCAAAATCTGATAATTAATTTGTGGTCAGCTGTAAAATAACTAACCTGATTGAAATACAGTAGTTGGCAGTGGCGTCATTTCACCAAAACGTTGGGGGGAGGGTCACCCCCGGCCTACCCCGGTACAGTAGGGGACGTTGGGTCCCCCAAAAATTAAAAATGTCCACAAAATAAAACACGTCATTTTAAGCTATTTCACGCTATATTGAGACATCCTTTAGGGGAAAATTTTATCTTGAAATGATTGCAGTTATTGGTATCTAATATCAGCTGCACGTGGTGACTGACTGACTGATGTAGATGTTTGGGTACTTCCAGACCAGCTAGAGAGCTGCAAATTGAAATGGAGGCAGTTGTTTCATAATGAGAATAATAGAGGTAAAATTGGCATAAACAAAACAAATATTTACTTTTATAGATACTTATAGTTCAACCCCTTATTGTTTAAAATAATTAAATTAAAGATATGTTCGAAAATATTGCAACTATAAAGGTCGGTCTTTTCTGTTGTTGGGCATCATCATTACACGCCTATTATTTTAAACTTTCAAATTGTAATATTAATACTTTTCAAATTAATCTTGGAGGGCACCGGCCCCTCCGTCCCCCCAAATGACGCCCCTGGTAGTCGGTATGTTTTGCATCACGAAATAGAGAAGCAAATAAAAATGTGTAAACTTACAGTTTGATTGCTCAGGGGTCGGCCCTACTCACACACACGCAGGTGGTCCGGAAAGATGCGTACACATCATTAAAGCGGAAGTATGCGCACACTAGGGATGATTGCTACTTGATTAGGGGTTGACAGGTCTTGCAAATATTTTGATGCCGGAAATTTGCGAACACTCTAACTTCGCGGGGAATAAACAACTTATTTAGTTCACACTTTCCGTGCGGGCCTGAAATCACCTTCTTACCTGACTGACGGACAACTTTTTTGTTTTAATAATGAACATATTTTGTTAAATTTATGCTAATAATAATTTATTATTGCTTTATTAACAATAATAATCGATGTTTAATGACTTCCCGTTAATGTAGTACATGTACTACATCCGTAGGTTAGGTTAGGTTAATCACTTTCGAATTAAAGGAAAAAATTACTTATTCTGCAGCATTGCTCTTATGGGAATCAGATTCAATATGGCGGCCCTTAACCAATCCAAAAACAACGATAAACAGATAGTAAAAGGAATATATTTATGTAAAACCCCGGCTAACCGAACTAAAGGGGGGGGGGGGGGGCGCGTTACGGAAAATTTTTTTCCAGTTAAGCCATGAACATCTACACTACAGTTTTGAAAATCAAACGAAATCAAAAATCTCTTTGTAAGCTACACTTATGTTCTTTATTTAAGTTGAAATTACATTTCTAGGATTACAGTACATCACTATATACTCATTAAATTAACCGCAACAGTTTTCAATAAACTTCCATTTTTGATTTCATTGATAGCAGCTAATTTATCAGCGACAGTAATCACAACACGCTTTCGCTTATAGATAGTCGCCTTAGCACAAAAATACACTCGCAAAGGAAATAAAAAAACCACTTGTGTCATGATAATAGGAGGGGTGGGAGAGTTAGCAGTGTTTTTATAGTTTTAAACTGATAAAAAGTCAAATACGCAGCGCAACTGCGCAGCTAGGAAAACACTACCTTCGAGCGCACTGCGCTGAGAGGTCCGCAGTGCGCTGAGAGGTCCGCAGTGCGCTGCGCAAAAAGTGCGGATCTAGGAAAACCCAGCTTGAGCAATCAAAGTACTGTATCATCTATAACTAGGCTCAGTACAAGCCCTACCAACGGATAAACATTTATATTAAAACAAGGGGCTCTGCCCCTGGACGCTTCGCGTCCCAACCCCGCCTCGGCCTTCGGCCTCAAATGGCTGCTTCGCTTCGCTCGCAGTTGGAAAATTCGCTAAAGAATCTCGTTAATCTTTGGCTCGTTTGTTCATAGGTGACCGAGCACAAATCAGCTGTTTTATTTGGCAGCTGACTCAAACTCATTAAACATTATCTCCATAAGATTAACATGGGAAATTTGAAGGATTGTGTGCCGGAGCTCCTTCTTGGGTAAATAGCGGCTGAACGGATGATTAGATCTTATATTTGATGGAAAATCGTTAGTTTGAAATTAAATTGTCTACAACTTTTGTACTTAACATTTTTTTCTATCTCTTACCGTTTTCTTGCTAAATGCGCTCAAAGTGGGAAAATGAAGAAATTAAAAAATCGAAAAAATCGTTCCCGAACAAAAGGTGATTTAAAAATTAAAAAATGTTAAATTCTGGCAATTTTTCCAGAAGTTTCTCGTCGAGAGCTTTAATTCAAGTATAAGGTTGAGGGGGGTCCGATTACGGGAAGTGCCTAATAATTAATGTCAGTGAATTGGTGAAATCGTCTAGCTTTAAGGACGTTGGGCGGAGCCTCCCTTCTCGGATGAATAGTGGCTAAATGGATAATTGGATTTTTAATCTGACGGAATATATCTTCTTTTAAATTGAATTTTCTACAACTTTTGTATTTAACATTTTTTGCTATCTCTTACCGTTTTCTTACTAAACGCGCTCAAAATGAAAAAATGAAAAAATTTAAAAAATCTTTCCCGCTCAAAATGTGCTTGCAAAATTAAGAAATGTTAACTTCTGGCAATTTTCTCAAAAGTTTCTCGTCGAGAGCTTTAATTCAAGTATAAGGTTGAGGGGGTCCGATTACGGGAAGTGCCTAATAATTAATGTCAGTAAACAGTGAAACCGGCTAGCTTTAAGAACGTTGGGCGGAGCTTCCCTTCTCGGATGAATAGTAGCTAAATGGATGATTGGATCTTAAATCTGATGAAAAATCGTTAGTCTGAAATAAAATTTTCTACAACTTTTGTATTTAACATTTTTTGCTATCTCTTACCGTTTTCTTACTAAACGCGCTCAAAGTGAAAAAATGAAAAAATTTAAAAAATTTAAAAAATCTTTCCCGCCCAAAAGGTGCTTCCAAAATTAAAAAATGTTAACTTCTGGCAATTTTCCCAAAAGTTTCTCGTCGAAAGCTTAAATTCAAGTATAAGGTTGAGGGGGGTCCGATTACGGGAAGTGCCTAATAATTAATGTCAATGAATCAGTGTTACCGTCTAGCTTTATATAAGTTTGTAGATAACAAGTTAGTTTTCTGTTTTTTGCTATGCCAAAGGTTTTTGTTACAGATAATTATTTTCTCAAATAGATTGGACAGTATTGCTTTTTTTCAACCCGGCCGATGTCTGGTGCAACAGCTCATAAATGAGCAGGCCACGTTGTTCCCAGACAGATAAAGTATGTCATTAGCGAAGCAGACCATTTTCATCAGGCAATAACAGTTGCGCAATATTAGTGAATTACCTAATGTTTATAACGTTATTAAAAAACTGGTGTAAAAGTTTTATTTCCCTGTTAATATACTTTTGTTCGTTTATTGGTCAACTTTAACGCAACATAAAACAAGTATTTATCTCGGTCGTTTTTTTCTTCAAAGCGTTCAATCGTTTAAGACTACTAAATTCGTGTTTGTTGTTGAAAACAGTCAGCCATTACAGAGTGTAACAAAAACATAATAATATATAGTAATCTATATATATATAAAAGCGAAAACCCACTGACTCACTGACACACTCATCACGATTTCTCAAAAACTACCGAACGGATTGAAATTAAATTTGGTATGTCGCTTCCTCTAGGGCCATAGGTGCTCACTAAGAAAGGGTTTGAAAAAATTCGAAATTTTAGGGGGGTTTTGGGGGGATCAAAGTTATTAAATCACAATTTATTCAAAACTACCGAACGGATTGGAATGAAATTTGGTATGTAGCATCCTCTAGGGCCATAGGTGCTTACTAAGAAAGGGTTTGAAAAATTCGAAATTTTAGGGGGGTTTGGGGGGGGGATCAAATTTATTAAATCACGATTTCTTCAAAACTACCGAACGGATTGAAATGAAATTTGGTATGTAGCTTCCTCTAAGG
>JAGFPH010002608.1:158141-171070 GCA_018207615.1 Philaenus spumarius | reverse complement strand
CTAATCCACGGTATCTCCAGGCGTTTTTTTCATTTTTGTGAATTTTTTATTTTTAAGGGTAATTTTCCCATAAAAACCAATAAAATATCGGAAAAATTAACTTTTCTCAAAAACGGCTCTAACGATTTTGATTAAAATTTTACAGTTTATTAGGGACCTAAAGTACTATAAACTGTAAAATTTTAATCAAAATCGTTCGAGCCGTTTTTGAGAAAAGTTGATTTTTCCATTATTTTATGGATTTTTATGGGAAAATGACTGTTAAAAATAAAAAAATCACAATAAATTGGTAATAGTATTTTTTTATTAAGTTTCTATAATGAGGGAGAAAGTATGTGTCAGTTTCCTGATACCGTTTATTTTGGACTCAGGTGGTCCCAAAACGGATATTTCCAAAAAAATCTCAACATCGATTTTTTTGCGATCACTATACCCCAGCCCCGGCTCAAGCGCTGCTTCGTTCCGCTCGCAGCGTAAACTCGCGCTTTGAGAGTGTGCACGTCGACCTTGTTGCCTCCGATTATGGACTGCGTCGCTTCGCTCGCGTAAACAATACCAGGTGCTTTTATGGTATTTTACTTTTCGATTGATTTTGGACGAATCAGACGGGCCTGTAAAGGTCGTGTAAACAAACAAAATATGCAGAATAATCTCCTATATTTATTTGTCTATATAAAACCAAAAACGTTTCACTTGAATAAGAAAAATCTTTCAAAACTTGATTTCCAGTCAAAGGACGTGCTTCCGGTAGTTGGATTTTGTTGGATTCTTCGCACGCCAACCCCCGTATTGGTAGTATCTTCAACACACAAAGCATTGCGTGCTTCGCACGCCAACCCCCGTATTGGTAGTACCTTCTACACACAAAGCATTGCATGCTTCGCACGCCAACCCCTGTATTGGTAGTACCTTCAACACACAAAGCATTGCTACCAATGCGTATTGGGTGTATATTCAATACACAATGCATTGCGTGCTTCGCACGCCAACCCCACGGTAGAATCCACCACATGGCTTTGAACCGGGTACTCCTACGGTATTTTACGTTTTGATCGATTTTGGGGGAACCGAACGAGCTATAGGCTAAGGTCGCGTAAAAAAACAAAATGTGCAGAATAACATCCTACATTTATATTTGTAGGAAAAACTCGAAAACAAATTCATTCTCGTAGGATAAATCTAAAAAAATAGTTACTTCTGGTCAGAAAACGTGCTTCCGATTGTTGGATTTTTTTGGCTAACGAACTCGTCCGAGCGACGTAGACAACCAACATGTGTACCAAATTTAGACCAAATCGGACTTAAAATGCGGCCGTTAGAGTGCGGACACATATACACCCCAAAACGTGTTCTGGGGACCATGTTCTGTGCTCATTTACTACTCCCGACCTAGGTCTTACAATAGGGGTTACTGTAATAGCTCTCACTTTTCCTATGGAAATTCGCTAAAAAGGGATTCTCCAGTTTGCAACCGAACTAAACTTTAGGGAAATATACTTGCTGCGTGCAACAATGTGTGAACAAGGCCGTCACGTGGTCTAACTTCACTGTGAAAGGGAAATCCTTCAATTTCTGTTAACATCGTAGCACGACCACACTGGCTAGGCGGTATTGAACAGTAAATTGTGGGTTTTAACTGTGCGTGTCTCGCATACAGAACTTCTTCTGTAATGAATGCAACAATTATTGATTCCAATGAGACGGCAACGTTAATGATTGCTTTAAGGCTCTGCTGTACCTCAGTTTTTTTCTAAAGTCTCCTTATAGTTTCGTGTCTCTACGTGAGTCATCGTTTAGTAGCTCCATCATTTACCAACTTTTGTGATGAAACTGTACACAATGGTTCATGTAGTTAGATGGTTACTTTGATATAGGCCTATTTCGTATCACGTAATGAGTTCTGGGTAGAAGGCAGTATCCAAGCAGTCCTTGGGGTGAATTAGTACTTTTGCAATACCAAGACGAAACAGTTACATACAACTATTTGCAGTCACTCACCTTTCGTCTATTATTGAAGTTAACCGTTGTAATTTGCAGGAAATCGTTCATGAAAATAAAAACTATAATTCGTAGATTATAAAAAGTAGTAAATTTTCTTAAAGATACTTAACTATAAACAAGACATAAAACACGATTTTCAGTTGAATCGTTTAAAAATAAACGGTACCAGGAACTGGCACATACTTTCTCGCACACATTTAATTTATTAAACAGATGCACTGTGACTTGTAGGGTGGGGTATGAGAGGTGATTTATTAAAGTAGGAGATTAATTAATAAATAGTATTATTATTATCTAGAGAGAAAAATATTCGATCGATTTCGAACAAATTTGCATCAAACACGTCAATTAAGCCTGTATAGATGCACGAAACAGGGTTTTGCAACATTTTGAAAAACAACCCCTTTTATGGCCGGAAAAACCCCCGAAATCAGTTAGTGATAATATTATTAGCTAAACGAAATTTTTTAGAAAGATGCGGTTTTTTGCATATGGTAGGGAACATTAAATGCTACAAATAAGCAAATTTTTTCAAAATCGTTAGAGCCGTTTGTTTTTATAAAAAATACTGATTTTTGGGGTTTTTTTTGCCAAAAAGGGGGTTGTTTTTCAAAAAATATCAAAACCGTGTTTCATACAGGCCTACTTGACATGTCTGGTGCAAATTTGTTTGAAATCGATCAAATAGTTTTCGCTCTAGTTTTGTATACATACAAACAGACATTTTTTAAAATATCACTTTTTTGGGCTCAGGGGATCCCAAAACGGATATTTCCACAAAAATCTCAACATAGATTTTGTTTGCGATCACTATACTTGCTCTATACTATATTATAGTGAGAAAGTAAAAGGAAATCATCGAGACAACTTTTTTATCTTCTGATTATACGTGTTTTCTGAACAATTAAGGCCGCAATTAGTAAAATCGTAAGCGATACTGTAGTCGCGCTCGGAAGTCTTGTCACCCAAAAATATTTTGAATTCTACTTTTCAAAATATGATTTTTTTATCTTTTCCTTTATGTAAACAACTAAATATAGTGCCCTGAAAACATAATTCACCTTTTCAGTCAGTCTACTACAGATTGTGTATAATAGAGTTTAGTGTTAATTCTAAAAATACTAGTGTTAACGAATTTACATTACCAACTAATAAACTTCAACTTTTAATATTGATTAGTTTTAATTTACACAGTACTAGGGGTAACCCCTGCGTGCTCCGCACGCCAACCCCGTTGGGACACATACATTCTATTCTGTACACATAATAATGTTATGTTTTCTTTATAATAAAGGCGTAGGATTTATAATAACAACAAAGATAAGATTGTAAATAATTTTAAATGTTCAATTCGTACATTTTATAACAGCAGTTATAATACAGGTTAAAAGAACCAGCAAGGACTACACTTTAATAAAAACCTAACCTAAAAGTATTAAATACAAATAATTGCTTCAAAGTTTGAAATCAACTTACTGTTAATGGAAATATTAGAGCAAACAGATGTTTTATCTGTTATTTTATTCAATTGGTTGCTAGGGTAATAAATGTATGAACCAATACATGTGTTGGTTCATCAGTCTAGGCCTAACCTAAGAATTTGTTGCTACCTAATTTACAAATATTGAAATGTTTTTATCGAAATGAATTATAGCCTATGTTACTCAGTGATAGTGTAGCTTTTTATTAGTAAAACTATTTTTTCAATTTGTTCAGTAGTTCCAGAGATTACCCCCTACATACAAACAAATTTCACCTCTTTACAATATTAGTGTACATCAGTGAACTTCACTTTTATAAATTTAGAAATTAATTTGCGCCTAAAAACAATTAATAGGCTAGAAAAAGTTACGAGGCTATGTAACCTACGGGACAACGTATCCAAGTCACAGGTTTTGATACTTAACTATAACGTTCCGCAGTCCACTTTCATTTCAACGCGTAATCGCTTGACGTTACAAAAATAATAGGGCGTTCCGTGGAACGTATTAAGGTGGTAATAGGCTGCATCACATTGATACATTAAATAACGCCCACCTATATTAACTCCCAAGGTATGGTGAGAACTATAGTTAATTAGTGTAGTTTTGAGTTATTTTAGGGCAGATTAGGAGGTTATAATGTGGAATTGTTGTAAATTAGTACGGATAGGTTAGGTAGAGTAATGTGATTTTAAGTTGGGTAGGTTAGGGGGCTTTTTCACAGTTAATTGTGTATTTTTTATGATAATAAAGACAGTTTAGGTCGTAGTGAATAGGGCGTTATGATGGAGCTATGTTAGGAAACTGGAATACGATAATAAGTTAGATTAGGTTATAATAGCAGGAAATAAAACCAAACGGTGATTGCAGTATACATTTATATGTTTTTATGTATTTATATAATTTATCATAAACCTGGTTGTATGCCAAAAGACTAAACGGAAAAGTGAAATATCGTAAACACAAAACATTACGTGTACCGTTAGCCGTTGTTGTTTTATGCAAATTAGTCGACTAAGTAATGTTTATTGTTTCTGTGTATAAAAACTTTCATAAAATATTGTCTAATGTCAGTTCTCATTACCCGGACGGTAGGCGTGAAGTTATTTCTTAACGCCCTCAATCAGCTGTACTTCCTTTCTGCAAGGTCACCGCGGCGTCAGCTGACGTAACACGAATTCTGTCATCAAGTCGGGACAAATTATTCGCAAAACGGGCTAGGTTATTATGGGAAATGGGCGTTTGTAATTGGTTTTTAATAATCATTTGTATACGGCAAATAACATTACTGTAAGTTGAAAACGTAATGTGCAAAAAATAAGTTGGTAGATATTATATTTTTCTCTTTGTAAAGTTAATTTCTAAAGTATAATCGCATGGAAACTGTCCACACACTGTCTTCGTGTTGAACTAAATAAAACGGCCTCGAGATTGAGAGTAAAATACTGAAATTTGCAATTAACTTCTAAAGAATTCAGGCCTTTAATTAATTGCAACCTGTGCTATTTTTCACCACAGTATCGAAATTAATAATTTTCAGTCGCTACTGTGAATATTTAAAGTGATATTTTACCGGTCTAGTCAGCTGAAAGACAGCTGGAGATTTTCCCCGTACTGCTATGTAGTAGTGCATTCTAACACCAGTTGCGCTAGTAGCATGTTGCTTCTTTCAGTAATAGTTTTGTATTTGAAATCAACTGTTCTTATTTACTACTTGTTGTCATTATTTTGTGAGCAATATTACTGAGCAATCTTGATGAAATGTGTGACAAAGGTTTAAATGTATTCAGTTGCAATATTCATATAAACTTTTAGTCATAAGTAAATTGGCAATAAATACATTTTAAAATGTAGAAATTATAACCTTTAATGTTTGTAAATGTTTGTTTAAAAATGTATACTTTTTTGGGGTATTACTGTATGTTGATAAAATACACTTCTTTTATTATTATTATTATTATTATTATTTACAGTGTGATTAAAAGTATCGTTCATAACTCTTACCTAAATTGTTATCCCGGTCTTTGATCGAATGTCCGCGCTCAGCTATCGTCTCGTACGGGGAAAGACCACTTTCGGTACTAGTAATGAAATATACTATTCTCATTATGTAAGCTCCCGGATTTTTTTTTTTTTTTTTTTTTGCGCGAGGTGTAAAAAAATGTGCAGGCACATGCCCTGTTGGTACCGCACAACAGGGTTATGTGGGGATGGCCCTGTGCCGACCCACTAAAATCTCACCTCTTTCTCCGGCCCTTGTTGTTGGACAGGGTATCACTATTAGCATAACTTCCTGAACAACCGGGCATCTTTCAATCGTACGTCTGTCCTACTGTTCAGGCATCTTCTTACTTATTTCTCAGTTCTTCTTCCTTCCGCTTCATCACCGTTACGATGTAGTTTGCAATACTATCCCACTTTTCTTTGCTTCTTAGCATCAGCGTTATTAGATTTTCTGGAAGAATTTCTTCTTTTATCTTGTTTTGTAGCTCTTCTTTTAGTTTTTTCCATCTTTACATTTGAACAGAGTATGTTCCACATCATCTTCCTGTCCACAGCTGTCACAAATGCTGCTATCAATTTTCTTAAATCTCCATAAATAATGTTTAAAGCAACCATGTCCAGTAAACGCTTGTGTCAAGTAGAAATTTACCTCGCCATATTTCCTGTTCATCCACAGTCCTGGATCCTTTAAAATTCTATGGGTCCATCTTCCGTTGTTATCATTGTCCCATTCCTCCTGCCACCTCTCAATAAGCCTCTCCCTAGCTTCCCTACTTATTGTGGTTTTTGGCTTAGTTTAATTTAACTTATGTTCCTCGTAAACCTCCCTCCTCTCACAAACTAAAAGAAGTGATTGTATTCCTGCTACAACCATTACCGCAACTTGCGAGACTGTCCTATATGCAGCAGTGACTCTCAGTGCCACTTGCCTCTGGACTGACAGCAACCTTCTCCTATGGACTTGCTTTGTCATTGCTTCACTCCAGGCCGGTGCTGCGTACAGTATTATGGAATGAACCACACTTGCATACAACCGTCTTTTTTTTCTTTTGGTCCTCTAACATTGGGCATCAAGCTCGATAGGTTACCTGCTACAGTGGCGGCCTTCATACATACCTTCTTCACATGTGGTCCGAAAGAAAGTCCTCTGTCCACTTCTACTCCAAGGTACGTCAGCTGTGGTTTCCAGTCGATCCGCACACCATTAATGACAAGCTTTGGTGTCCTGAACGTCCTTCTCTTTGTTACCAGGACTGCTTCCGTTTTGTTGACGGCCATTTCTAGGCCTCTGCTAGTCAGCCATCTTTCGACTGTGGCGATACTCTCTTCCATCTTTACTTCCAGGACATGTTCTTCTAGAGCATCCACGACGATGATTCTGTCATCTGCAAACCCTACGATTTTCACTCCCTCTGGTAATTCCGATTCCAACAACTCATCGTAAACAATCTTCCAAAAGAATTGCCCCAGACGTGATCCTTGTGGTGCTCCTCTTGTCATTTTCTCTTGGATAAGCCAACCTTCGCCCTCATAAATTATCTGTCTCTGATGCAGGTAGTCTTTTATGATTGTCCTCAGGTATAGATGAACGTTCTTTCTAAGTAGAGACTCTAGCACATCTTGCCATCTGAGTGAGTTGAATGCATTTCTAATGTCAATGGCGATTCAAGCACAAAAACCTTTCCTCTCCATTCCCTTCTCTCTACCCTCCATTGCGATCATCAACGTTTCTTTTATGGCGTCTACAGTTGACATTCCACGTCGAAAACCAAATTGATTCCTCGAGAAGCCTCCGATAGATTCCATGTGATCTTCTAGACGTCCAAGGACCAAACCTTCTAATATTTTCCCCATCGTGTTTAGAAGGCAAATTGGACGATAAGATGAAGTCTTGTCCAAGGGCTTATTAGTAAGCTCCCGGATTGGAATGATAACAAATATGTATTGAAATAAGTATATATATTACCTGTTACACTGTCTTTCCAACCCTTGATCATTTTTTGTGACTACTGCAGTTTCGGGATTATCCCATCTTCCGGTCACTTATTACATACAAAAATACACATTTAAAATCACTTTTCTCTCACCAGTGAGGTCGTCGAAAACACAATAATTAGTTATACACAAAACACAGTACACGAAACACAAATTACGACATGAACTACCAAATAATCAAGGATTGGGTAGACAGTGTAACAGGTAATACCTATTTCAATATTTGATACTATTCTCGTTTAAAATACACAGCACAGCTGATTTTCAGTGTTTATAAAAAAATCAGCTGTTTTCTCCAACTGTTTAGGGCTGGGTTATAAAATTTCCACTAACGGTTGATTTTATACATTGTATCTATAACTTTTAGATTGGGTTTCTTAGGATTAGGCCTAAGTCCTGCTGGTTTTTTTATCCTCTTGAGGATCTATACTCTCTGCGAATCAAATGCAAACAGCTTATTGTAAACTCTAATATTTTCATTTAAATGATGATCGATTAGGACAGATGCTCTTGGATCAAGGTAGCGGTGACCTTAATTATAACGCATAGTAGAGCCAGTGTTAGGCAGGAATTGTTTTATACATTATAAAATTCGTGTTTGAAGTGAGGAAGAAAGGGATTGGCTTCAAAACGACAAAAAATTTCTAGTTGATACATTTTGTAGATATTTCTTTTGTAAAATACACTTTTTTTTTCAAAGGTTGCATACGGTATTTAATTTCGTTAAATCTAAAACAAAGTCGGGAAACTCTTTCCGGGTTTTTATTTTTTTTTATATCAGAGGTTTAAGAAATTACACAAAACGTTTTGATTCACAACCAAGTAAATTATATAAAACAACGAGAACAATTATAGTTACTTTGACGTAGAGGAGGCACAACTGCCCATTCTTCTACCGCTTGGGCAACATCGGACGAAGAGCACTTGTACCATCACGACAACAATGCTTCCTCGACTTCTTCTCCTTTCACCTCTTGGGTTATCACGAGATAAAAGAGTAATGCACTTTCCTCGTACAACTCACTTCTCGGATTACAGCCTCGACCCATAAACTACGAGCAGGCTCCGAATCGTAACGTATTATTATTGTTACTATTGAGAGCGTATCTATCTACTTCAGCGACCGTTGAGAAGGTGTTTTTCTCAGCGGATCAAGTTACCAGTAGTTGCAGTGCTCCGTCTACTTTACATAGGATCATTTCCTACAAGGAAGACCAGCTATGTAGAAAGAGGTTGGCGTCCTTCGCGGTCTCCAGACTAACATAAATAACAGTTATATTTTTTTGAAAATTCGACCCTCTATTAAAGAGTAAACGTACACAATCAGTGCATTACAAAAATATATAATTCTAATTAAAACTACTTTATTAGATGTAAAACTGTTTCAGGTTTTCATTCGGTGTTTTATTATATACTAGGGGAAACCCCTGCGTGCTCCGCACGCCAACCCCGTTGGAACCTTCTATACACATAATCATATCTATTTATATAAAAGCCAAATCCACTGACTCACTGATTTCTCAAAAACTACTGAACGGATCGGAACGAAATTTGGTATATAGCTTCCTCTAGGGCCATAGGTGCTCACTAAGAATGGTTTTCAAAAAATTCGAAATTTTAGAGAGTTTTGGTTGTTCAAAGTTACTAAATCACGATTTCTCTAAAACTACTGAACGGATTGGAATAAAATTTGGTATGTAGCTTCCTCTAGGGCCATAGGTGCTCACTAAGAAAGGTTTTAAAAAAATTCGAAATATTAGGGAGAGTTTGGGGGGTCAAAGTCTCTAAATCACGATTTCTCTAAAACTACTGAACGGATTGGAACGAAATTTGGTATGTAGCTTCCTCTAGGGCCATAGGAGCTCACTAAGAATGGTTTTTAAAAAATTCGAAATTTTAGAGAGTTTTGGGGGTTTAAAGTTACTAAATCACGATTTCTCTAAAACTAATGAACGGATTGGAATGAAATTTGGTATGTAGCTTCCTCTAGGGTCGTAGGTGCTGATAAGAAAGGGTTTCAGAAAATTTTAATTTTAGGTGAGGTTTGGGGGTCAAAGTTACTAAAAATCCCCATAAGAAATACATAGTATAATTTATATTTATTGATATAATTTTTTTTTAATATACATTTAAATTTGATTTTTCTATCCGTGAAAAGCCGGAACGGGCCAGCTAGTAGTAGTATAATAAAGGAGTAGGTAGGATTAATAATAAACCCCAAAGCTAAGACGGTAAATAATATTAAACGTTCAAATCATATTATTTCGTATATTTTATAACAGCAGTTATAATAATGGGTTAAAGAACCGGCAAGGCTCAAGTCTAAACTTAAAAAAAAAACCTAACCTAAAATTTAGAAATACAAAGTTTGAAATTAATTGTTAATGGAAATATTAGAACAAACAGCTGTTATCTGTTATTTTATTCAATTCGTTGCTGAGGTAATAAATGTAAATACGTATGTTGATTTATCAGTCTAGGCCTAACCTAAGGATTCTGACTAAATTTACAAATATTGAAATGAAAAATGGTTTTATCGAAATGAATTATGGCCTATGTTACTCAGTGATAACGTAGCTTTTTATTAGTAAAACTATTTTTTCAATCGGTTCAGTAGTTCCAGAGATTACCCCCTACATACAAACAAACAAAAAACAAACTTTACCTCTTTATAATATTATAGTATAGATCACAAAATTATAGTTATTAAGACAATCCGCCACCAAAAATCACCATTTTTTGTAATTTAAAAACAAAATTAATTAAATTTTTGTATTCTACATACGTTTCTGAGTATGTATGCACATTTTTAAACCTTTGTGATTATTTTTTGCATATTAAAAAAAATATAATAAAAAGGTAGTGCAATTCGCGACTATACAGTGTTAAAACTTTGAACTCCGTTTCCCGAAAGTTTACTTTTTCCATTTTTTTATGTAGCCTACTTATGTTTGAATGAAATGTAAAGTATTAGACTTAAGCGTTTGAAATTTTATCACTTTATCTTGGATATATTTAGAAGATTTTTGGGTATAAAAAACACTATAGCCATAAAAATACTAAATAATTTTTTCTTATAATTCAGTAGAGTCCCGCTAATCCGAACTAATTGGGACCGAACTCTGTTCGGAATAGGTGGATTTTCGGATTAGCGGGGTTCGGATTACCGGGGTTCGGATTACCGGGACTCTATTGTAATACAACAATTTTGAAAAATATTTTTTTTAAATAACCCCGTAACCTTGCTGTTAGAAACAGCTCATGGTTTTCCATACCCAAAAAGTTTCTTTATATTATAGGCTACAAAATATTAAAAACATTATTTAAATTGGTTAAAAAACAAAACAAAAATATTCAAAATAAAAAGACCTTAAAACGATAAGAATAAATCAAAACTTTCAGTTTAAGTACATAAATGTGCTAGGAAATGCCCCCCACACCCAAATCATTAATTTTAGTTTTACTAAACAATATAAAAATGAATTCAAAGGGTAAGTCCTAAAAATACAATAAAAGTATGTTTTTGATGGCGGACCTAATTAAATTAAAATCTTGCTCAATCTTTCAATCGCACGATCGAACAAGAGGAACACTAAATTTCCTCCGTAAGTGTAATAAACGGTACCAGGAACTGGCACATACTTTCTCACAAACATATTTAAATTATTAAACAGATTCACTGTGACTTCATAATTATAGGTAGGGTAGGGGAGGGGGTTAAAGTAGAGATTATCTAATACATATTATTATTATTATCTAGAGAGAAAACTATTCCATCGATTTCGAACAAATTTGCACCAAACACGTCAATTAGGCCTGTATAGATGCACGAAAAAAGATTTTGAAACATTTTGAAAAACAACTTTTTTTTTGGCCAAAAAAACCCCCAAAACTAGTTATTATTATTAGCTAAACAAGAATTTTTAGAAAGTTACGGTTTTCTTAATATGGTAAGGTACATTAAGGGCTACAAATAAGCCAAATTTGATCAAAATTGTTACAGCTGGTTTTTTATACAAAAATAACAATTTATATTTTGGGAGTTTTTTGGCCAAAAGGGGGTTGTTTTTCAAAGGTTTTCAAAGTCCTTTTTCGTGCATCTATATAGGCCTAATTGACATGTTTGGTGCAAATTTGTTTGAAATCGATCGAATAGTTTTCGCTCTAGCTTTGTATACATACAGACAGACATTTTGCAAAAAAACACTTTTTTGGGCTCAGGAGGTCCCAAAACGGATATTTCCACAAAAATCTCAACATCGATTTTTTTTGCGATCACTATACTTTCTCTATACTATAGTATAGCGAGAAAGTAAAAAAGGGCAAAGCCATGAAAACATTATTACACCTGTCCGTGGACGACCTCCTACTGAATCAGATAAAAATCTAACAAGTAGCAAACGTCTTGATCCCGTGTACCTGACGTTTCTTCCGCCCAACCTTCTTCGGCGTCCGTCTCTACTCCTACGAAACCTTGTTCGATCTTATCCGACTGTCAATCACGCAACATGTAAATGCATCCAGTTCGGACGTTCCTTCATGAAATGATCGACAGATCTCGCGGAGGCGGTGGATACATTTACGTAATTATTGCGTGCTTCGGAAGGCAGTGGATGCGTTAGATAATTTTAATCGGTTGGAGCGTACAGTGTGCGAGAGGATAGCGCGTCCTTTAAAGGACATTTCCAGTGTTAATCGTGGCGGACACCGGTTGTTGTCAATCCTGTTTTAGATTTTATTTGTTCGGACGGCCGCTTGAGACATCTGCTTTGCATTTATAATCCGGTTTCAATATTTACTAATATTTCCTTTATTTGTTCTTTATAATAATACAAAATTGGATAACGATGGCGAGTCGAACATTTACGATTTTTACTAACCATACCGGTTTACAAGTCATCTCCGTATATTTAAAAGAATTTTAAAAATTCTAAAATTTGAACCGTTGAGACGTCATCTGCAATGACACAAGATTATTGGCGATTAGCTTAAATTGTTAGTATTTATGCAGAGATATTCCATCAAGTATTTAGCGACCTTATAGCTCGATTGGTTCCCCCAAACTCGATCAGAACGTAAAATACCATAGGAGTACACAGTTCAAAGCCATGTGGTGGATTCTACCATGGGGTTGGCGTACTAAGCACGCAATGCATTGTGTATTGAAGATACTCCCAATATGGAGATTGGCGTGCGAAGCACGTAATGCACTGTGCGTCGGTCACTTCTCATATTGTTCAGTGTCAAGCTCACATGTGCGTCCTTAACAGTCAACGTGTTAAGCCCCATACCTCGGTCTAGCCCCCCACCCAAAAAATACCATATAGGCCCCCATGCTTTCATAAGCACGCAATGCATTGTGTATTGAAGATACTCCAAATATGGGGGTTTGCGTGCGAAGCACGCAATGCTTTGTGTGTTGAAGATACTATCAATACGGGGTTGGCG
>JAGFPH010002608.1:123414-133957 GCA_018207615.1 Philaenus spumarius | reverse complement strand
TAAATTCTTTGCGTTTGGTACGCTTGTTAATCGTAACATATAAAATGCTTATTGCAAATTTGAAGTCGATATCTTATCTATTTCCAAAGTTACAGTGAGTTTTTGTAAAAAAACAAAATGGCGGATTACGGCTAAACTAAGCCGAAATCGAAAAAATGTTATACTACATTTTCGACTTATTTTTGCATGTAGAATCAGGTCCTGTATAGCCAATCACACATTTTTGTAACACCCTGTATAAAAATTTAAAAAAATAAGCATAGAAATTGGTGTTTAACACGTTCACTGCTACGCAAATTTCCTCTGTCCTATGCTAGGAGCTGACCTTTTATTTTTTATATTTATAGCCTAAATGAGTAGAAATTACTTTATTTTTTATTTTTTAACCTTTTTACGTAATAATCACTAATATTTTAAAGCGGACGCACATGTGCCGCTCATAGGCTTAAAACTGGCAATGCACTGTGTATCGAAAATACTTCCAATACGGGGAAAGGCGTGCGAAGCACGCAATGCACTGTGTATTGGAAATACTCATAATATGAGCGTTGGCGTGCGAAACACGCAATGCACTGTGTATTGAAAATACTCTCAATACGGGAGTTGGCGTGCGAAGCACGCAATTTATTGTGTGAAAACACTTCCAATATGTGGGTTGGCGTGCGAAGCACGCAATGCACTGTGTATTGAATATACTTCCAATATGTGGGTTGGCGTGCGGAGCACGCAATGCACTGTGCGTCGGCCGCTTGTCATAGTGTTCGGTGTCAAACTCACATGTTCGTCCTTAGCACTGAATTTGTTAAAAGGGTTTAAATTCAAATCCCCGGTCCTGACCTGAACCCCCCCCCTCCCCCTCTCCGAAAGGTTTTCCTGGCTACGACCTTGCACAGAGATGTTTAACAACAGGAATAAGAAAAGTGGTGAGTTAAAAATAAACGACTCAGCCACTTTGAACGGCCATCCCTCGGAAAGTGGATGGTTCTTTTTCGTAGACAGGGCGTTACGCAAAATGCATATTAAATCATCTGTTGCTTCAAAAACACCTCTTTACGATAAGAAAATTGAGTTCAAAATTTTTGAAACCTTTGTAAATAACTGGTCCACCATTACAGTGCCAAGCACAAGCATAAAAACAAATAATTAAAAGTACAGAATGTATACATACTTTTACATTTTATTATTCTACTATCTAGGCAGTTAGGCCACATTCTACAATTATTTGAAGGATGTCTTGAACAACCATGTAGCAAAACAGGTTTTCAGCAATCAAAGAAAAAAGGGCATGTAAACATAACCTATTCTCGTCATGTAGACGTTATTCAACAAGTAAACTAGGCCTATTACCTAACTCCTCCAGCTTCTGTCTAGGAACACACAATGTTTATCTAGGCCAGCGACATCCACATTGGAGAAATGTAATTGTTAGTGGTTCTCGTAATAATTACACAGACATTCTGCTAAGAATCTATCTTTTAAGGTAGCCTACAGTAAAACTCAAACTATCCGAATCGCTTTCAGAATTTCAGGGAAAAAATTAAGACGGAACGTACCGCGATTTGCAAAATAATGATTCTGTCTACGCGCGCTATTGCACATAGGATTAAAATTGGCGTGCGAAGCACGCAACGTTCTGTGTATTGAAAACGCTCCCAACACGGGGTTCTTGTGCGAATCACGCAATGCATTGTGTATTGAAAACACTCCAAATACGGTGGTTGGCGTGCGAAGCACGCAATGTATTGTGTATTGAAAACACTTCCAATACGGGGGTTGGCGTGCGAAGCACGCAATGTATTGTGTAATGAAAATACTCCCAATACGCGAGATGGCGTGCGAAGCACGCAATGCACTGTGTATTGAAAATAATCCTAATACGAAGGTTGGCGTGCGAAGCACGCATTGCACTGTGCATGAAAACACTCCCAATACGGGGGTTGTCCTGCAAAGCACACAATGCATTGTTTATTGAAAATACTCCCATACGGGGGTTGGCGTGCGAAGCACGCAATGCACTATGTATTGAAAATACTCCTGATATGAGGGTTGGCGTGAGAAGCACGCAATGCAATGTGTTTTGAAAACACTCCTAAAACGGGGATAGGCGTGCGAAGCACGCAATGCACTGTGAATTGAAAATACTCTCAACACAAGGGTTAGCGTTCGAAGCACGCAATGTATTGTGTATTGAAAACACTCCCAATACGGAGTTGGCGTGCGAAGCACGCAATGCATTGTGTATTGAAAATACTCTCAATACGAGGGTTGGCGTGCGAAACAAGCAATGCATTGTGTATTGAAAATACTCTCAATACGAGGGTTGGCGTGCAAAGCACGCAATGCATTGTGTTTTTAAAACACTCATAAAACGGGGGTTGTCGTGCGAAGCACGCAATGTACTGTGTTCGGGTGTACGAAATGCATTATGTATTGAAAATACTCCGTATACGGGGGTTGGCGTGCGAAGCACGCATTGCACTGTGCATGAAAACACTCCCAATACGGGGGTTGTCCTGCAAAGCACACAATGCATTGTTTATTGAAAATACTCCCATACGGGGGTTGGCGTGCGAAGCACGCAATGCACTATGTATTGAAAATACTCCTGATATGAGGGTTGGCGTGCGAAGCACGCAATTCAATGTGTTTTGAAAACACTCCTAAAACGGGGATAGGCGTGCGAAGCACGCAATGCACTGTGAATTGAAAATACTCTCAACACAAGGGTTAGCGTTCGAAGCACGCAATGTATTGTGTATTGAAAACACTCCCAATACGGAGTTGGCGTGCGAAGCACGCAATGCATTGTGTATTGAAAATACTCTCAATACGAGGGTTGGCGTGCGAAACACGCAATGCATTGTGTATTGAAAATACTCTCAATACGAGGGTTGGCGTGCAAAGCACGCAATGCATTGTGTTTTGAAAACACTCATAAAACGGGGGTTGTCGTGCGAAGCACGCAATGCACTGTGTTCGGGTATACGAAATGCATTATGTATTGAAAATACTCCGTATACGGGGGTTGGCGTGCGAAGCACGCAATGCATTGTGTATTGAAAACATTCCCAATACGGGGTTTGGCGTGTGAAGCACGCAATGCACTATGCGTCGGCCGCTTCTTTTGGTGTGCAGTGTCAAGCTCACATGTGTGTCCTTAGCAGTGAACGTGTTAACGCGATGATAGAGTTACTCAAACGTTAAAGTTATAAAACGTGTATACGCGACCGTAAACGCGAAGCCAATCCTGAAAAGGTTAAAATAGACCCGTTTTTTGATTATCCGAATGGGGTCCGTGTCCCAAATGATTCTTATAACTGGAGTTCTACTTTAAAGTAGGTGGGCAAAATAATCAAGAAGGCCACGTCTGGTGAAGTTAACTATCTACGTCAAACGGGATATTCTTCGTCGCCTACTTTTCTTTACCATTTGCACTTTCTATAAAAAGTCGTGTGCACTTTCTACTAACACTGTACTTAAGCAATTAAACGTAAATATAAACTATCCACGCGGATAATGGATTTAGTTCGACCAATTCCAAACATTCGCGGCAAGTTTTATCCTCACTTTTAACTGTCGCGTCGTTAAATCAGCGTGGTGTCGGTTAATTTGAGGTTAGAATACGATTCACGAGACTAAAGAAGTGTCAACAAATTGAGATGGCTGTGGCTTTGGTCGACGAACTCTTCCAACAGCTGTGTTGACAAAGAGCGCCATTGTTGGTGCATGCGCAGTGGTGCGGTAATTCGTTGCATCCTTCCTTCATTTCGGTAGTTCATAATAATATTATATAAACGGTTATTTACGAAAAGAGAGAGTTCGGGTGGGCTTATCTTTTGAAAATTTTAGTGACAGGTATTTTTTTGGCAGCAGAGAATATTTTATATTTGAAGTTAGAATTTAATCTTAGCTGTGTTATTTTCAAATAACTGAAATTTTTAGAATTTTGAAGTGGATAGGCGCATTGAGACAAAAAACAATTTTCTTTTTTGCCCATATAACCACTCCCTATATACTTCATTTTTTTTTTTTTTTTTTTTTTTTGGTTTTTAAAGGCGAAAAACCTAGGTGGTTATCATTGCCTACCCTATATACTTCAAAATGAGTATTTTTGGTAAGATAATTTAAAAAACGGTTTCCTCAAAATTATTAAACGAGTACATAAATTTGTCCTATTATAAACATACTAGCTGACCCGTACGGCGTTGCCCGTGGTGGTTGGTATTTTCAGTCTTTTTAACGTAATTGTATTCTTTTTAAGTGTTCAGTCAGTGAGTGATATTTGGCTTCTATATATATAGATCGTAAATAATAAAAGCACTATTGTCATAATAATAAAAGATCTGAAATTATGATTTTAGTAACTTTGATCCCCCAAACCCCTCCTAAAATTTCGAAATTTTTCATACCCTTTCTTAGTGAGAACCTATGGCCCTAGAGGAAACTACATACCAAATTTCATTCCAATCCGTTCGGTAGTTTTGAAGAAATCGTGATTTAATAACTTTGATCCCCCCAAACCCCCCCCTAAAATTTCGAAATTGTTCATACCTTTTCTTAGCGAGCGAGTATGGCCTTAGAGGAAGCTACATAACAAATTTCATGTTCGGTAATTGTGGAGAAATTGTGATTTAGTAATTTTGACCCCGCTAAAATTTCCAATTTTTTAAAACCCTTTTTTAGTGAACACTTATGGCCCTAGAGGAAGCTACATACCAAATTTCATAAGAATCCGTTCGGTAGTTTTGACGAAATCGTGATTTAATAACTTTGATCCCCCCAAACTCCCACTAAAATTTCGAATTTTTTCATACCCTTTCTTAGTAAGCACCTATGGCCCTAGAGGAAGCTACATACCAAATTTCATTCCAATCCGTTTGGTAGTTTTGAAGAAATCTTTTTTTAATAACTTGAATCCCTCCCCAAAAACCCCCCTAAAATTTAGAATTTTTTCAAACCCTTTCTTAGTGAGCACCTATGGCCCTAGAGCAAGCTTCATACCAAATTTCATGTTCCGTAATTTTGGAGAAATCGTGATTTAGTAATTTTGACCCCCCAAACTCCCCCTAAAATTTCGAATGAACTCCCCCTTTCTTAGTGAGGACCTATGGCCCTAGAGGAAGCTACATATCAAATTTCATTTAAATCCGTTCGGTAGTTTTTGAGAAATCGTGTGAGTCAGTGAGTGTGTGAGTGGTATTTCGCTTTTATATAATATAGATTGTATATTCTGTAGAGAGTGTATGCCTGAAACAATTATTTTCGCAAGTAACATGTCGCTCTGTTTTACCTCACACCGAAGCAATAGGCGTACGAACCTACAACCAGGTGTAACAGAACAAGACCGGGGGAAAGGGAGCGTGAACTTTTCATTGTATGACGTACTTCCGGTCTGAACCTTACCTCCGGTACAATACGCTGCCTTCGAATTATGTTTTATTAGAAGCGGGTTTTCATTCTCTGCCTCCGTAATATTAACATCTGTAGCAAAGGTTAGTCGAATAAAACGGAACGCAGAGTGAGGTTAGGTTACGATAAATTATTCAAGAACTGATGTAAACAGCGCAGGTTATCGTCGAATGGACTCGTTCGAAACGAGAAACAATCTGACCGTATTTGTTTTGATGAATTGGTAATAAATTATAAATCTGCTTTGCTGAGGATTGTTATTTTCTTCTAACCGTAATTATTTCTTGGAAGGCAAGGTTCTGTAAAAGTAAAGTAAAATTGGTGACCCTTCGGATGATTTGAACGAAACTAAAAATTGTCGATCTAGGCCTATTGTCTATTCGGAAAACTGACATTTTTTATTGCCCTCAAAGATTCGACCACAGCGGACGTTCGGCCGCACTTTTGGGGCAACTACCTGGGTTGGGTCAGCTCAGGGCTATAGAATACAAGGGCTGGACCACTCCTTTGATGTTGACGCTCGCCGACTGTCCCAAACTTCCTCTCGCCCCCCCTCCTATGTGACGTCACTCTGGTACCATGACACGCCGCGTAAGCACGATTCGCCTTAGCTCTCACGTGTTATTTGATATAACGTTGCAGACGATAATTCTTAAAAAAATTATGCAATACACACAATCACCTAAATTATATGTTTACCAAGTTTGGTGAATATTGAGTTATTATTTTGTTCAGTACAAGTGTTTAAAGAAGATATATAATTCCGCGAGATTTTCGCCTTCTGACGTATATGTAAGGCTAATTTTCTCGAAGAGGCATTTCACAAATTTCTTAAAAACATTATACAATACACAAAATCACCTAAGTTATATGTTTAGCGAGTTTGGTTAATATTGAGCAATGATTTTTTTCAGTGCAAGTGTTTAAAGGAAGTATTTAATTCCGTGAGATTTTCGCCTTTTGGCTCATAATCAATTCTAATTTTCTCGAAGAGGCATTGCATGAATTTCTTTAAAAAGTTATACAATACACACAATCACTTAAATTATATGTTTAGCAAGGTATTTATCTATTTAATGTTACGTTGCAGACGAGATTACTTTATGAAATATTACCAATTATCAAGTAATATTGTCTGCAGCGTTACTTGAATATTCTAAGAAACACTTTTACCAATAAAGTACATTAGATCAAACATTTTCAGAATAATGAGATATAAATAAATAAATATATAATTTATAAATAATAATACAATTTAAACTTAGAGCACCGGTAATTAATGATAACTCAAAATTTAAAAACAACAAATTTTAAGTAATTAGCTTCAAATTAAAATGAAATGAAATTAAATGAAAATTTATTTCTGTTCCTTTTGTACATTAACAAAATCAAAATAATACATAATTTAAAATTACATTAACAAATGAGAAATGATAATTTATCTTGAAAACAAGTAGTAGGCCTACATAAAAATACAAAACCTAAAAATGTCTAAATATGTACAGTACAAAAAGGAAAACAATTTAAACCACCTTGATGTAAATAAACATTAAAAAATATTATTTATTTAATGTAAGAGTTGCAAGCGAGATTACTTTATGTTGAAAAGTTACCAAGGTCCTCAAGTAATTTCTTTTGCAGCTATAAAGTTAGAATGTTTAAAACAAATCTTTACTAGCAAAATGCACTTAAAATTGTCAGAATAATTAGATATAAATAAATATATAATATACAAATTATAATCAAATTTAAACCTAGAGTAAACAAATATTGATGACAAAAATAAAAAAATAAAACATAATTAATTTTAAGTTAAACTTCTATACTAAATTAAATTGCACAGTGTCAATTTAAATTTAAATAGTTCAATTGTTTAAAGTCAACTATTAAATTAAGTATTCCCTAAGGCCTAGAGAAGGAAAATTTCTATAAAGCAGTTTTATTTTATTTTTTAAATATTTTATCTCAGCAGGAATTATTATGTCATGTGCATATCTGCATATAAGCTACTCATTATGTGTAAGTATTTATAATTTTTATGCGTTTTGTTTTATAAGTACTACACATGTTTTATTAAACTGCAGCATGACATTCAAGTTTTGGTGGTTTATTGTAATAAATACAATTATTTTCAATAATGTGACACATTTTGTTCAATTTCGTATTTAGTTTTCAGAAATGTTTCAGAGAATCAAATTAAAAACATGCTTACATTAGTACACTACAACGGTTTATTACATACAAATTAGTTTTATTGTAACCCTGTCTTCTTCCTACATCTTTAGACTAATTGCTTACAGTCTACTTATTGCTTTGTGTAGTGTCAATACTAAAATTAAAGAAGAGCGCTTCATAAAAATGTTACAGGTTTGCTAAGAAATTGAAATTATTGTAGCAAAGAATACTTATTAGAAGCGGTGAGAATGGAGCAGGAGTTACCACCGTGACGTCACCACAGTGGCAGCACGGGAACGCTTTCCTTGGCGGACTGGTCTAGCCCTTGTATTCTATAGCCCTGGGGTCAGCTAGGGATTTGTAAATATTCCTCGCCGGACAATCCACCACACCTTTAAAGAAGGGTGGGGGAGGGGGGTTGGAAGATATTAAAGGGGATGGTTAGGTTAGGTTTAGTTTAATTTCATTAATACTTTAGAAAATAACAATAAAACAGAATAACATAATATTGGTAAATTGCAATAACAATTTTCTAGTCATAAAATGGATTCATAGCTTAAAACCAGGAACCATAAATAATACTTATTACTTATTAGGTTGTGATGTTTTTGTTTACAAACATACCCCCGTAAATGAGATTTACCTGTGATAATATAATAAACTAATTTGGCAAAACTTATTACGAGGACGAGACGGAGTAGTGTAGTTAGTCTTCAAGTAGGGTAGTGTAGTAGTAGCGGATGCACCAGCCCTTGGGCCTACTACCATCCCCTTTAATATCTTCCAACCCCCCTCCCCCCACCCTTCCTTAAAATGTGGTGGATTGTCCGGCGAGTAATATTCACATGTCCCTAGCTGACCCAACCCAGGTAATTGCCCTAAAAGCTTAAAGTGTGGTCGAATGTCCGCATATTTTCATATGTGGTCCAATGACCGTGTGGTCTAATGTCCGGTAACCAAAGATTTAGGAATGGTTCCCACTTTCAAATTGCCTTCTCTGGTGAAATTACTAGATAATTAACTTCAAAAAAACATACAGTATTTATATGAGCTTATTTTGCCAGGGGCTTAATTACACGTCAGTAAAATATTGAATTAAGGGTCTGCTGTAGTGGCGGCCATCTTGGATTTTCATCCCATAAGAGCAATGTTAAATTTCAAACCATTTATTTCGTTTATTTTTTATCATAAAATTGTTGCAAGGTACAAATACAATACGCATCCGTTTTGCATTTTAGATTTTTTTTAAATGCTTTTCTTTTGTTATGTAATTGACATTTTGTAAGTACAAAGTTTGAATTTTTTTCCTAACACAATACAAAATTAATAGTGAAAAGTAATTTGCAAGCCGGTTCCGAAATTTTATAAAGAATATTCAGTTTTTTTTTCAGTACTCAATTGCAAAAGATGGACTTATAAAATGGTTTGAAATGAGGCAATGTCAAAGCGCTCAGCTGCAAAAAATTGCACTGTTTAGATACGGTTATAGAGAGAAGCGCTTGCGTTTCCGATTGCTTTCTCGTTTACTGGAGCAGACCCTTAATGTTATTTATTATTATTGCTGCAATTGCATTGTTTTTACTTAAATATTTATGTTTTGTAGTGTAATACTGTGCATTAGCGCTTACAATGAATTAAGAACTGAAAGGATTGAATCTTTAGCCTAAAAAGTAGGCCTATTCGTAAAAAATAAAACAAATTCGAATAATGTTTGACTGGACGGGTTGTCAATAAATCAAACTCTTTTTAATTGTCTCTTATTGTAATGTTTTTTCGCCTAAACTTTCACGGACATAATATAAAATGTGTGCGGTCGTGGGATCCCCGTCAGGAACATTCTGTAAATACATTCAATAAACATAAAATGTTGGTTCATCCGTCTAGGCCTAGCCTAAAAGTATTGTGCGTATGTTTAATTTATTTTACACGTCTTGACGTCAACATACGTACAATAATTTTAGGTTAGGCCTAGAATTAAAATTACTTTCTAGGCCTAACCTAAAATTTCAGCTCTTGACGATACTATCTGAACTACGCCGGACGGAACCGATCGTCTCTTAATTTAAATTGATGAACCAAAACACATGTTTCTTGAATGTATTTACATTCATTGCCGTAGCAAACAATGAACCAAAGCAATTTGGTAAAGCGTTATTCGTTACTCGTATTTTATATTTGTCATTGCCATAGCAACCAATTAATAACACTTTTTTCGTTACGCATTACATTTTCTATTTTTTAACTCCTACCGCAACCCGCGTTAAAGAACTTCTTTCCAAAAAACCTGTCATTCACGCAAAAACTGTGACAGTACTGCGCATGCGTCGTTATCTAGGTCACCTCTACCCCCACCACCATCCAAGTAGCTCTGCCCTAATCGAACGTGATTTACGTGAAAATATATTCTACAATAATCTGATTTTGTATTCCCTTTAGTTTATTTTTGTAAAGTAGGCCTAAAAAAAACCTTAACATGAAGAAGGTGGAATTCTTTGCTATAATTTCGGAAAAATGTAAAAATTACATATCTTAAAATTCTTTTTTAAAAAACAATCTATAATTTGCACAACCACATTCTTAGCATCTCCTTAGCATATTCCACAATACCCTGAGGCGTTACCCTGGCAAGTAACCTCACCACCATTGAACCATGTTCCCTCTCGTTACGCTCAGTGCCGCTCACGCACCGTGACTGCTCACGCATCATCCAGTCCGTCTGTCTATACAGTAGACAGCATTGTACAGACACACGACAAACAAGTGCGTCTATCAAAACAGTTCACCATTACAGCCTGCACGTGGCCAAACCATCTGTCTGTTGTTTTGTAAATATTTGTCGCGCGCAGAACTAAATCCGAGAATTGGTGAGGAAATCTCGGTTTGATTTCAATAAATTATGCATATTGCCTTGGATTATTCATTGTATGCAGTGTGGTCGTTCAGCCGGTTTCGTCTTGCA
>JAGFPH010002608.1:75509-88255 GCA_018207615.1 Philaenus spumarius | reverse complement strand
AAAGGGCGTATATCTAATGCTGAGACGGCAAAATAAAAACACAAAAAATAAATTGACATGATAAATATAATTTATGAGGTCTAATGAACGGCACACATTCAAGTGAAGCAATTTGTTTTATATCTTCGTTTTTTAATTTAATTTAATTAAAACACGACGTTGTGGCAGACGGCCGTGCATGGGGAAACTGTAATACATCCGTTAAAAATCGGAACCAAAATCCGCATTCTCAAGTTCTTTCAAGCAAACGTTTACCCAAATTTGACAATAATTGAAAAGAGCATTGAAATTATCTTGGATCTGTGAAGAAATTTAGTAGGCCACCATATTTTATTTTGTTTACTGGAATTTCTTGAACTGAAGTATACACATGTTATTGCCGATTCAAACAGCTGCGTGATCAGAATTGAACAGCTGATCAAGCCTTGAACTACTTCGCCACTTCATGGAGGAACGTAATTCAGTATCTTCACCGTAACTTGTCAAGAAAGTCGACAAAGAACTCGTGTTTCTATTCGTGTTTGAGCACGTGTTTATTGTAAATCACCATACACGGACATCAGATACACTGAACAATTAGTCGAGCAAAACGACCACCGGTTCATATTGTCTGCAACTAGGTTATATTGTACAAGCCGTCAGCTGAGTGAGCAATTATACTGTCTTTAGTCCCTTTTTGATTGGTCGATACGTTGCACAACATCGCCGCCAGATAACTCACCTTGGAGTCGATTCGATTGTATTGGCAGGAAGATTGTTGGTTTTGTTTATAGGAAACGTAACCTATAAAGTTTTGTCATATCAAGGACTTCTTGAGGGCGTGTTGGGGAACGTGAAAATAAGAACTGATTAAAAAATGATGACTGAACAAAACAAGTAGGCCTAAGCCTGTTGGATTTCTAAACAATAGACAAAATCACGAAATTTATAAAGTAGGCCTAGGCCAAAAACTGCCCAATATTTACCAGTTTAGTATTGTTGAACATAAACGCATTTAGCCTGCCCATGACAATTTTAATCTTAAAATTCCAATAGTTTTTGATAAGCTAAACGTTTTTGATAAGTTACGAATTGTTCAACATTTTAAAACTTCTTTTAATGCGTATTCTTTAGGCCTTCATATGAATGACTAGCGGCCATAGCCGGCTTTGCTCATCTTAACATAGTAGGCCTAAATCGTACACTTTTTCAGTAAATAATTAGGCCTAATATATGAAAATGAAACGAACTGTAATTTTCAAACACAATGTTGCTTCCGCAAACTATTCTGTACTGGATACCACATAAACATTCTTATAATCGACGTTTTAGCACACAGGTACCACCAGATTTATTTATTTTGTCTTTAGGTTAGTCCTACATGTCTACATTTTTATAGTTAACATAATCAAAACATAAATCAATGCTTAACATACTTTTTTACATGACATGTGAATCAAATTTGTTTGAAATTCAATCGTTACAAAAAACCTATAAACTGTGAATGTAAAATAATATAATAGGCTAATTCGACCACGCAGCTGAACCGCTGACGTGAGTTGAGCAAATTTCCAAAATTAAGTTTATAGGCCTATGTTTTAGGGTTTCAACAAACAATTTGGGAAATAGGTCTATTCACGACGGTGCTGAATAGCTGCAAAATGGTTCGCACGCCATTCTGCATATTGGGAGTATCTTCAATACACAAAGCATTGCGTGCTTCTTACGCCATTCCGCATATTGGGAGTATCTTCAATAAACAAAGCATTGCGTGCTTCGCACGCCATTCCGTATATTGGGAACAAGTTCAATACACAATACATTGCGTGCCTCGCACACCAACCGCCGTATTGGGAGTATTTTCAATACACAATACATTGTGTGCTTCGCACGCCAATCCCCGTTTGGGAAAATGTTCAATACACAATGCATTGCGTGCTTCGCACGCCAAGCCCACGCTTGAATCCACCACATGGCTTTGAACCGGGTACTTCTATGGTATTTTACGTTTTGATCCATTTTGGGGGAACCAAGCGAGCTATAATATCGCGTAAAAAAACAAAATGTGCAGAATAACATCCTACATTTATATTTTGAAGAAAAAACTCAAAAACAAATTCATTCTCGTGGGAAAGTCTCAAAAAATTGTTACTTCCTGTCAAAAAACGTGCTTCCGATTGTTGGATTTTTTCGGCTAACGAACTCGTCCGAGCGACGTAGACAACCAACATGTGTACCACATTGAACCAAATCGGACTTAAAATGCGGCCGCTAGAGTGCGAACACATATATATATACGATTTTTAATGACACCCCAAAACGTGTTCTGGGGACCATGATCGGTGCTCATTTGCCACTCCCGACCTTGGGTCTTACAATAAGGGCCACTGCAATAGCTTATTTATCCTATGGAAATTCGCTCAAAATATTACGTATGATGCTACCATAGTATGAAATTTGGTGTTCCGGTAGTGGATAAAACGATCCATTCGGAAGACGTACTTTCTGCAATTATATTTAGTTTTATATTAATAAAAATGAGAACGCTCTATTGAAATCATTTTTCTATTTACAAACAATGGCAGCCAGAATGTAAACACCCGTTTGTTAGGAAGCCGTAAAACGCACAATGATTGTTTAAATGTCTTGTCGATTCGGAAGGCAGGAGACCGAGGATAATGAATGGCACAGCTGACCGAGCTGTGCGGGCGGAAGGATGTCCCCCCCCTCTACCTAACCACAAGGTCGCAAGAAACCAGAGGTGACTCACTGCGAACTTCCTTCCTCGGCGTGGACATTGTTGTGTGATCTAGACTCGATACAGTCTTCTTGCATTTATTATCCTCAATAAGCTTAGCTAAGATGTTATGTACGTTATACAGGGTTACAAAGAAGAAACGAGTGTTTATTTACAGTTGAACATACGTACAAAATTTCATAAAAATCGGTTATTTATTTTTTATTTGAGTTGGATCATAGTAATTAAAAGTACACAATTTTATCAAAATCTGATAATTAATTTGTGGTCAGCTGTAAAATAACTAATCTGATTGAAATACAGTAGTTGGTAGTGGCGTCATTTCACCAAAACGTTGGGGGGGGGGACACCCCCGGCCTACCCCGGTACAGTAGGGGCCGTTGGGTCCCCCAAAAATTAAAAATGTCCACAAAATAAAACACGTAATTTTAAGCTATTTCACTCTATATTGAGACATCCTTTAGGGGCAAACTTTATCTTGAAATGATTGCAGTTATTGGTATCTAATATAATATAGCTGCACATGGAGGCTGACTGACTGATGTAGATGTTTGGGTACTTCCAGACCAGCTAGAGAGCTGCACATTGAAATGGGGGCAGTTGTTTCATAATGAGAATAATAATTGGCATAAACGAAACAAATATTTACTTTTATATACTTATAGTTCAACCCCTTATTGTTTAAAATAATCAAATTAATGATATGTTCGAAAATATTGCAACTATAAAGGTTGGTCTTTTCTGTTGTTGGGCATCATCATTACACGCCTATTATTTTAAACTTTAAAATTGTAATTTTAATACTTTTCAAATCTTGGGGGGCACCGGCCCCCCCGTCCCCCCAAATGACGCCCCTGGTAGTCGGTATGTTTTGCATCACGAAATAGAGAAGCAAATAAAAATGTGTAAGCTTGTTTGATTGCTCAGGGGTCGGCCCTACTCACACACACGCAGGTGTCCGGAAAGATGCGCACACATCATTAAAGCGGAAATATGCGCACACTAGGGATGATTGCTACTTGATTAGGGGTTGACAGGTATTTGCAAATATTTTGATGCCGGAAATTTGCGAACACTCTAACTTCGCGGGTTAATACACAACTTCTTTAGTTCACACTTTCCGTGCGGGCCTGAAATCACCTTCTTACCTGTCTGACGGACAACTTTTTTGTTTTAATTATGAACATATTTTGTTGAATTTATGCTAATAATAATTTATTATTGCTTTATTAACAATAATAATCGATTTTTAATGACTTCCCGTTAATGTAGTACAAGTACTACATCCGTAGGTTAGGTTAATCACTTTCGAATTGAAGGAAAAAATTACTTATTCTGCAGCATTGCTCTTATGGGAATCAGATCCAATATGGCGGCCCTTAACCAATCCAAAAACAACGATAAACAGATAGTAAAAGGAATATATTTATGTAAAACTCCGGCTAACCGAACTAAAGGGGGGGGGGGAGCAGCGTTACGGATATTTTTTTTCCAGTTAAGCCATGAACATCTACACTACAGTTTTGAAAGTCAAACGAAATCAAAAATCTCTTTGTAAGCTACACTTATTTTCTTTATTTAAGTTGAAATTACATTTCTAGGATTACAGTACATCACAATATACTTATTAAATTAACCGCAACAGTTTTAAATAAACTTCCATTTTCGATTTCATTGATGGCAGCTAATTTATCAGCGACAGTAATCACAACACGCTTCCGCTTATTGATAGTCGCCTTAGCACAAAAATACACTCGCAAAGGAAATAAAAAAAACCACTTGTGTCGTGATAATAGGAGGGGTGGGAGAGTTAGCAGTGTTTTTATAGTTTTAAACTGATAAAAAATCAAATACGCAGCGCAACTGCGCAGCTAGGAAAACACTACTTTCGAGCGCACTGCGCTGAGAGGTCCGCAGTGCGCTGCGCAAAAAGTGCGGATCTAGGAAAGTATCTAGCTTGAGCAATCAAAGTACTGTATTATCTATAACTAGGCTCAGTACATGCCCTAACAATGGATAAACATTTATATTAAAAAGTTTGTAGATAACAAGTTAGTTTTCTGTTTTTTGCCATGCCAAAGCTTTTTGTTACAGATAATTATTTTCTCAAATAGATTGGACAGTATTGCTTTTTTTCATCCCGGCCGATGTCTGGTGCAACAGCTCATAAATGAGCAGGCTACGTTGTTCCTAGACAGATAAAGTATGTCATTAGCGAAGCAGACCATTTTCATCAGTCAATAACAGTTGCGCAATATTAGTGAATTACCTAATGTTTATAACGTTATTAAAAAACTGGTGTAAAAGTTTTATTTCCCTGTTAATATACTTTTGTTCTTTTATTGGTCTTTTATTGAGATAAAACAAGTATTTATCTCGGTCGTTTTTTTTCTTCAAAGCGTTCAATCGTTTAAGACTACTAAATTCGTGTTTGTTGTTGAACACAGGTAGCCATTACAGACAGAGTGTAACAAAAACATAATAATCTTATCTTCTAAAGCGAGAGATAATTGTCTGTCTGCTAAATGGATCTGGAATCTCCGTCTAAGGATTTTTGATTTTATATGGGGCTTTTGGCCACGAGAAATCGATTGGAAATGGTCACCAGTCTGGGAAAATTCGTTTTCTACGTCTTTTTATTAAATTAAAAAGTGAAATTTGTCCATTTTAAACAATACAAAGCACAGCTGATGCAAATGTTTTCAATGTCATTACAATAATCATCTGTTTTCTTTTAAACGAAGCACAGCTGATGCAAATGTTTTCAATGCCATTACAATGATCATCTGTTTTCTTTTAAACTGTATTTTATCAGAGGTAAGCCTAATGTTGTATCTATTTATAGTTACCATGGCAACGAATACTTCTGCTAAATAAACAAACCCTTTATTTAGTTGTTTAATGTTATAGGCCTAACCTCAAAACTCAATAATCCAATATTTATTATTGAAATCATAGCCCTGCTTATAATCGAGCTTTAGCTCCGTCTCCTGGTACTATATAGTAATGCTATACATAATTCTCTTAAAGGATGAGCAATACCAGCACGAAACAGTTCCCATAGTTCCTACATATACAGGGTGATCCAGAACTATGAGGCAATCTCTTGGAAGCCCATTCTTAAGCTAAAAATAAGAAAAAAGTTCATATAAACGTAGGCACGAAAACGCTTCGTTTTCCATATATCCGCATTTTGTTTTTTGTACTAAATAACTCATATCTAGAGAAATGTTTGATTGAGTTCAAACTTTGCAAAAAGTTTAACCTTACAATGATCTATCTCAAGAAAAATTAACGATTAAATCCAATAGTACGTTTAAAAATGGCGCCCGTTTCAAAATGTCAAACCTAAATTACTCAAAAATAACTCCAATTGTTTCGACTGTGTGACCACCCGACAGGGAATCAAAAGGGCTGCAAAAAAGGTGTCTTGACATTTTTTGTTAAATTTACGGTTTTCGAGTAATTTAGTTTTGAAATTTTCAAACAGCCGCCATTTTGCAAATCACTATTGGATTTAATCGCTTATTTTTCTCGAGATATATCACTGTTAGGTTAAACTTCATGAAAAGTGTGAACCCAATCAGTCAAACATTTCTCCAGATATGAATTATTTTCTACAAAAAAACAAAATGGCAGATATTTGGAAAACGAAGCGTTTGCGTGCCTATGTTTATATGAACTTTATTTTAATTTTTAGCTATAGAATGAGAATCCGAGAGATTGCCACATCTGTAGTTCTGAATCAGCCTATATATTGGAGTTTTCTAGAAATTTAAAAGTACATTCAACGTAAGTAAAATTGGCAGCGAATGAAATGCTATGCCACTGTCAGCAATAACTGTTTTTAAATTATACCTACTATTAATAGAAAGTCGTAAATTTTGTTGCACTCCACGAAATCCTCTACTCGAACCAAGCCGGTCATAACGGTTGGGTGCCTTCAAACACTCGATAGTCCATTTCACAGATGTTGCAAACACTCGATAGTCCAGTTCACAGTGGGAGGAGCCAATCCCTGCCACCATCAAACTCGTCTGTGCCACACCCCCGGCATCAAAGGGATGAGGACAGGTTGGGTAGTCTTAAACTAGGTAGTCTTCGATCATGGAATCCTTTTCGTTGTCTGTTATTGGTCAATTTCTTTGACAGAATGGCGTTTACTATAGAGTGTTTGATCCTTCACACTATCTACCAAATGCACTATCTAGCAGTCGAATGGATCTCATAACGGTTAACAAGTAATTGCGAGAAAATCTATTAATAACAACATTTAAATGTTAAGCCATAACAATACCGTTCCATAAAAGGTATACAACTCTGGTTTATTTCCTGTAATGGCATTGGCATTTTGCAAACTCACAACTTGCCCAGGCCTACTGGAATTGCAATAGGGTGCACAATAAAACACAAAACAAGTTTTCATCGATTTCCTCCCACATTAACCGACGGTCGGGTTTATCCTTGTGCAAAATGGCGCGAGAAAGTGACATTTAATACGAAAACAATCGAGCAGTTTCCTTATTTGTCTTGGAATCTGTTTGACTTTAATTGGCCTACATTAGCGTTGATTGTAAAAGTAGTAAACTGAAGTTACGTGCGACTTTATTTACTAGCGCGCCCGAGTGGAGGTTATTCGGACTAATTCATCTAACTTGATGGCCTCCGTACGAAGATACACGTGTAATAGATCTGGGACCGTCACAGAAATCAGCGAACAAGGCTGTTGAAAACAAATGAACCACAAGGTTTCTGTGCCATTTTTTAAGGCAGCTAAGTCAAAATTGATGGTAGATTTTTTATGGTATTTGTCGTTTTAAAAATACATTAGTAATTTATTATTCATTTGACTTTAACTATGCAAGTGTTTTGGAAATTAAATCCACCTCTTAGTGGGCTTCATCTAAATCAGAAAGAAAATGATAAAGAAAAGTTTCCATTTATACTCTACTAGCTGGCCCGATCCGGCTTTGCACGGATAGACAAATCAAAATTAAATGTATAGTAACACAAAATATATTATATCAATAAATGTATTACACTATGTATTTCTCATGGGGATTTTTAGTAACTTTGACCATCCAAACCTCCCCTAAATTTCGAATTTTTTTAAACCCTTTCTTAGCGAGCACCTAAGGCCCTATAGGGAGCTACATACAAAATTTCATTCCGATCCGTTCGGTGTTTTTTTTTTTAGTAAATTTGACCCTCCAAACCCACCTAAAATTTCGAATTTTTTAAAACCCTTTCTTAGCGAGCACCTTGGGCCCTAGAGGAAGCTACATACCAAATTTCATTGCAATCCGTTCGGTGGTTTTGGAGAAATCGTGATTCAGTAACTTTGACCCCCAACCCCCCCCTAAGATTTCGATTTTTTTTTTAACCATTTCTTATCAGCACCTACGGCCCTAGAGGAAGCTACATACCGAATTGCATTCCAATCCGTTGGGTGTTTTTGGAGGAATGATGATTTAGTAACTTTGACCTACCCACCCCCCCCCCCCCCCCCTAAGATTTCGAATTTTTTGAAAACCTTTCTTAGACAGCACCTACGGCTCTAGAGGAAGCTACATACCAAATTTCATTCCAATCCGTTCAGTAGTTTTGAGAAATCGTGATTTAGTAACTTTGACCCCCCCCAAATCCCCTAAGATTTCGAATTTTTTTAAACTCTTTTTTATCACCACCTATGGCCCTAGAGGAAGCTACATACCAAATTTCATTCCAATCCGTCTAGTAGTTTTAGAGAAATCGTGATTTAATAACTTTGACCCCCCCCCAGACCCCACCTAAGATTTCGAATTTGTTTAAACTCTTTCTTATTACCACCTATGGCCCTAGAAGAAGCTACATACCAAATTTCGTTTTGATCCGTTCGGTAGTTTTTGAGAAATCGTGATCAGTGAGTCAGTGGATTTGGCTTTTATATATATAGATTCCACCAGCTGAAAGTAAAGGGTCTCCTATTAATTGCGTCAGGCGCCACGGCTGGTGGAATAGTTATAGTTCCGTGCCTCAACCTTTTACGAAGGCATTGAACAGCGTAGTACTTTTAACTACTCAAATTCATAATGCAAGAGAAATTGAACATATTTTTTTTTAGAGTGCATGGATATTGGAAACAAAATATTTGAGTTTGGTATCGTTTGATAGGTTTTCTGAGTGGTATATCATTTTACGTTCTAATAGTGTATTTTAAAGTTTCAGTCGCAAAATGCCTCTTAACGCGTAAAAGAGCTCTCCCTTTAACAATTTCACTGATGTATCAAGAAATCTTAACAACATTCAGTTAATTTTACAACAATTTTTATTTGTAAAACTTACTTAAGAGGGCTCTCCAATCTGCTCGCCAACCTCCACGGCGAAGCAAATGCAGATTATTGTATATTCTGATATTTTTAAGGGATTAACGATTGATTAAATCAGATGTATTTGGATCAAAGTGACCTAGATCCTAACGCATGCGCAGTAGGGCCAGATTTTGCGTGAATGACAGGTTTTTTTTTATATAATAGAGAGATTATATCAGAATGTGCCTATTGTCATTTTCATTTTTACTTTCTCCCCCTTGTACGTAGTATATGGAGAAAGTATTGTTTTCGTCCAAATTTTCGAATTTGAATCTTTAGTGGAATTATCTGTTTTGGTGCTCCCTCAACCCCCCAAAATTGTTTAGTGGAATTATCTGTGTTGGTGCTCCCTGAACCCAAAAATATTGTTTATTGGAATTATCTGTGTTGGTGGTCCCTGAACCCAAAAAAGTGTTTTTTTGGTGATGTCTGCCCGTGTGTGTCTGTTAGGATGTGTACAGAGCTGGAGACCATACCAACGGTCCGATTTTGATGAAATTTGGTACGTAGGTGTAGTTATGGAATATCTCCAGGAGATTTTTTTATTTTTTCAAATTTTAGATTTTTAAGGGGTTTTACCCCCAAAATGGCAAAAACGAGAAAAATCTAAATTTCTCAAAAACGGCTCTAACGATTTTGATAAAATTTAGCTTATTTGTAGCCCTTAATGTACCCTACCATATGCAAAAAACCACATTTTTCTAAAAATTCTCGTTTAGATAATAATAAAAACTGATTTTTTGGGATTTTTGGCCAAAAAGGAAAATAACCACCTCCAATGCTACTCTTGGGAAGGTATAAAGTTTCAACTGGGAGGATCTATGTGGCAGTTATCTGGTACCGTTTATTAGTATTTCGGTGGAAATCTCACGAAATCCTTGCAAGACAATGCAATGCACATTTCGTATTGAGATTGGAGTGTACATACTATTAAACAACTACAGGCTCCTAATTTGAATGTGAATATATTTGTTTATCAAAGATTAGGCACGGGATTACATTAAATTTTAAGAATTGAATTCAAGAGGATGGTGAAATTACCCAACAAAAACCTTTCCGTCATGAAATAAAGTTTTGAACATGCTTTGTCAATTTCTTTGTGGTTTCATGTTTTGTTATGTATATTTAAATTATTTAATGCCGTTATGCTTACCTTTTCCTTTGGTTGAGTGGGTTTCTGCAAGTCCCCGCTACTCCTAGTCGGGATCCTCGTCAGATGTCTCGGCTCTTCACGCCGTTGAGGCGCCGGCGAATACTGCAAAGACTTCGGTCCCGAGTCCCTTGTGTCTTTCACTTCACTCCTGACCGGTCCGCCCACTACGAACCGTTGTAAAGCTATCGTGTCGGCCTGCGACCACCTTCTACAAGACCGCGTCTTCGGTTGGTTCCTGGTCGTCAAGGAATCCTGAAGATATTCGGCGCACGGTTTGTACTGGCCGTATTCTCCGCAACCTTGTCCCAAAGTGAAATTATCACTGCGATAATCACCAGGTTTGATGTCGGAGTTCTCCACCGCGAAGCTTACGCGATTCCTTCGGTTGTTTTTCGCAAAGTTTTCTTTCGCGTCGTACTCGTCGAAAGCGGGAGTACCTTCGATACTGTGGTAACCGTGATCCCAGTGGTTGTCGGGGTAACGTAAAGGTTCCGTTAGGTCGCGTCTAGGGTGGTTACCGGAAGCACTGGACGACACCGAGGAACGATTACTGTTCGTACTCCTTCTGTCGAGATCTTCCGTCGGGGTACCGGAACCTCTACCCGAAGAACAAGTACTGGGCGTTTTACCGCTATCACGAGCTGGGGAAGAGTCGTCGCGAAGAGGAAACGGAGGAAGACTGGTTAGACGCGATTCGTCCCCGTAGTGTTCCACTTCGCCGTCAGAGTCGTACTTTCTCTCGTTCAACGGAGAAGGGACGTAGAACGTCGGGTTGTGTTTTGTCGTTTGAACTTCGTGAACGGAAAATGTTCTGCTTTTGCGAAGACCGTCGTGTATCCTGTTCAACTTGGATCTGAGAAGCTGTTGCACGTCGGGTAACATCTTGCTGGAAGGCCTTGTCGGCGGTTCCGCGGTCGACCACGGTTCGGGCGACGGCGCTCTCGGAGGGCGCGGAGATATTACTCTTGGAGTCGCTTCTTGGGCGATCAACTGTTGCTGAGGAGATTCTTGATTGGCGCTTCCGTTAGAACTGTGTCCGGACGTGAAGGACGAACAACGTCGGCGTAATCTCCGCCATCTTTGAGATATGCTTTTGTTCCACACCGCGAAATCTGTAACAGAGGACATTGTTATTAGATTCATTAAGGAAAATAACGAAATCACCGATACATATGTTTGACATCTTGGCAAATTAGGACACGAGGACTGGAACAAGAACTTAAAAAGCAGGTAGTTTGGCACATTTCACGAGACCTGGAAATACAATAAATATGTGTGTTGTTAATACAAATTCCCTAAAAAAATCAAATATCCGCAGATTTTCGTACGAGATGAGACTTTAAACACTCAAAATCCAAACAAAACCAGACCGATTACATGCCACAAGGACAACGTGAAAGTGAGTTATACAAAGTCATTAACCTTTAGTTATCGTGATAACAATCCTTTCCAATGATTTCAAGGACTTTGTAATTTATAGCAGCAATACCGAAGTCGTGTAATCTTTGTCGATTAGTCGTTGCATAAGTGATATATCGATTAGTAACAGCTTGGTGCTCTTTGGCGTAGATAATGGAAACGTGCAAGGTTCGATTCGTGGAATTTATTAGAGTAGTAATAGATTTAGTAAATTGAATTATTAATTTGACGTCATTTGGCCGTTTATACAAGTCGAGGAATTTTTGCACTTTACTTTGTTTGTATGACAGAGTAATTAACATTATATTTATGTATTCATCAAGCTTTTAGGTAAGGATCAGATGATAATGCCGTATTACGCGGGAAATACCTAACTACGTCACAATTTCCCTATTCCTGTTGGCTATGTTTGATTTCACTGTGTAATCCTTATTTTTCCACCTTAAATTTTTATGAAAACACATGGTAAGATCACGCAAGCTACGCGAATCCCCTTCCATCCTCTGTACACATATTAACCCTTTTTAGAAATTAAATAATATTAATTGTCGAAATTAAACTGTTCAGTTTACGATATAATGTGTCACTCTGGTCTTGGAGTGATCTTGGAAACAACAAATACGCTTTATTCTTTAAAAATAAAAACACCAAAACAAAATAGAAAAATAGTTAAAATAAGAAATTTCTAATTATTTGCTTTTTCTGCTCGCTACTTAATAAAATCAGCTGACCACCCGTCAGTAGAAATGTTTTATATTCGCTAAATAATCTATTATTAATTTTATAGAAAATAACCCATTTGTAATGTAATTTTAAATAATTCGACCACGCAGCTGAACCGCTGACGAGAGTTGAGCAAATTTCAAAAATTAAGTTTATAAGCCTATGTTTTACGGTTTCAACCAACAATTTGGGAAATAGGTCTATTCACGACGGTGCTGAATGGCTGCAAAACGGTTCGCACGCCATTCAGCATATTGGGAGTACCTCCAATACACAAAGCATTGCGTGCTTCGCACGCCAACCCTTATATTGAGAGTATCTTCAACACACAAAGCATTGCGTCCCGCCATTCTGCATATTGGGA
>JAGFPH010002608.1:48000-75499 GCA_018207615.1 Philaenus spumarius | reverse complement strand
GAGTATCTTCAACACACAAAGCATTGCGTCCCGCCATTCTGCATATTTGGATTATCTTCAATACACAATGCATTGCGTGCTTCGCACGCCAACCCCCGTATTGATGGTATCTTCAATACACAATGCATTGCGTGCTTAGTACGCCAACCCCATGGTAGAATCCAC
Source organism: Philaenus spumarius (assembly GCA_018207615.1). Taxonomy (NCBI): domain Eukaryota; kingdom Metazoa; phylum Arthropoda; class Insecta; order Hemiptera; family Aphrophoridae; genus Philaenus; species Philaenus spumarius. The sequence goes on along the minus strand of JAGFPH010002608.1, from coordinate 75,334 downwards.
CACATGGCTTTGAACCGTGTACTCCTATGGTATTTTACGTTCTGATCGAGTTTGGGGGAACCAATCGAGCTATAAGGTCGCTAAATACTTGATGGAGTATCTCTGCATAAATACTAACAATTTAAGCTAATCGGCAATAATCTTGTGTCATTGCAGATGACGTGTCAACGGTTCAAATTTTAGAATTTTTAAAATTCTTTTAAATATACGGAGATGACTTGTAAACCGGTATGGTTAGTAAAAATCGTAAATGTTCGACTTGCCATCGTTATCCAATTTGGTATTATTATAAAGAACAAATAAAGGAAATATTAGTAAATATTGAAACCGGATTATAAATGCAAAGCAGATGTCTCAAGCGGCCGTCCGAACAAATAAATTCTGAAACAGGATTGACAACAACCGGTGTCCGTCACGATTAACACTGGAAATGTCCTTTAAAGGACGCGCTATCCTCTCCGCGCACACTGTACGCTCCGACCGATTAAAATTATCTAACGCATCCACTGCCTTCCGAAGCACGCAATAATTACGTAAATGTATCCACCGCCTCCGCGAGATCTGTCGATCATTTCACGAAGGAACGTCCGAACTGGATGCATTTACATGTTGCGTGATTGACAGTCGGATAAGATCGGACAAGGTTTCGTAGGAGTAGAGACGGACGCCGGAGCAGGTTGGGCGAAAGACACGTCAGGTACACGGGATCAAGACGTTTGCTACTTGTTAGATTTTATCTGATTCAGTAGGAGGTCGTCCGCGGACAGGTGTAATAATGTTTTCATGGCTTTGCCCTTTTTTACTCTCTCACTATACTATAGTATAGAGAAAGTATAGTGATCGCAAAAAAAAAATCGATGTTAAGATTTTTGTGGAAATATCCGTTTTAGGACCTCCTGAGCCCAAAAAAGTGTTTCTTGCAAAATGTCTGTCAGTATATATACAAATGTAGAGTGAAAACTGTTCGATCGATTTCAAACAAATTTGCACCAAACATGTCAATTAGGCCTATATAGATGCACGAAAAACGATTTTGAAAACCTTTGAAAACAATCCCCTTTTTGGCCAAAAAACCCCAAAAAATCAGTTATTATTTTTTTTATAAAAAAACAGCTCTAACGATTTTGATCAAATTTGGCTTATTTGTAGCCCTTAATGTACCCAACCATATGCAGAAAACCGTATCTTTATAAAAATTCTTGTTTATCTAATAATAATAACTAGTGGACCCGGCAATGCTTCGCTATTGGTATTGCTTAATTTACCTAACCTAAAATTATATTCAGTTTTTGAACCAAATCACTTGTTGATCAAAATCAGTTGTTGATCAAAATCAGCTGTTGATCAAAATCAGCTGTTTTAAGCTTTTCATACGAACAGCTGTTTTTTGTGGCCCTGATAAAATCAAAAGAAATATTTCTTCTTCTTCCTTAAGATTGACCTTCCATAAGATTAGCATTGAAACTTTGAGGGCTACTGGGGCGTATCCCTGAGGACCGATGTAAATTATAATGGGATTCTGCTCATCTACAGGACACTACCTTTCTAACGGTATGCGCGAATTTCTCCTACGATGCACACAAGCTGAGAAAAAAGGACGACAAGTTTTGTGCTTGCCTATTAATATATAGATAATAATAATAATATTAACTCATTTTTGGGGGTTTTTTGGCCAAAAAGAACGTTGTTTTTCAAAATGTTTCAAAATATTTTTTCGTGCATCTATACAGGCCTAATTTTGACGTGTTTGGTGCAAATTTGTTCGAAATCGATGGAATAGTTTTCTCTCTAGATAATAATAATAATATGTATTAGATAATCTCTACTTTAACCCCCCTCCCCTACCCCACCTATAATTATGAAGTCACAATGAATCTGTTTAATAATTTAAATATGTTTGTGAGAAAGTATGTGCCTGTTCCTGGTACCGTTTATCACATTTACGGCGGAAATTTAGTGTTCCTCTTGTTCGATCGTGCGATTGAAAGATTGAGCAAGATTCTAATTTAATTAGGTCCGCCATCAAAAACATACTTTTATTGTATTTTTAGGACTTAATTTGAATTCATTTTTATATTGTTTAGTACATCTAAAATTAATGATTTGGGTGTGGGGAGTGGGGGGCATTTCCTAGCACATTTATGTACTCAAACTGAAAGTTTTTAATTATTCTTATCGTTTTGAGGTCTTTTTATTTTGAATATTTTTGTTTTGTTTTTTAACCAATTTAAATAATGTTTTTAAGATTTTGTAGCCTATAATATAAAGAAACTTTTTAGGTATGGAAAACCATGAGCTGTTTCTAACAGCAAGGTTACGAGGTTATATTAAAAAAAATATTTTTCAAAATTGTTGTATTACAATAGAGTCCCGGTAATCCGAACCCCGGTAATCCAAACCCCGCTAATCCGAACAGTGTTTGGTCCCAATTAGTTCGGATTAGCGGGACTCTACTGAATTATGAGAAAAAATAATTTAGTATTTTTATGGCTATAGTGTTTTTCAAACCCAAAAATCTTCTAAATATATCCAAGATAAAGTGATAAAATTTCAAACGCTTAGGTCTAATACTTAACATTTCATTCAGTTATAAGTAGGCTACATCCAAACATGGAAAAAGTAAACTTTCGGGAAACGGAGTTCAAAGTTTTAACACTGTATAATCACGAATTGCACTACCTACCATTTTATTTATTTTTTTTAAATATGCAAAAAATAATCACAAAAGTTTAAAAATGTGCTTACATACTCAGAAACGTATGTGGAATACAAAAATTAAATTAATTTTGTTTTTAAATTACAAAAAATGGTGATTTTGGTGGCGGATTGTCTTAATAACTATAATTTTGTGATCTATACTATAATATTAAAAAGAGGTAAAGTTTGTTTTTTGTTTGTTTGTATGTAGGGGGTAATCTCTGGAACTACTGAACCGATTGAAAAAATAGTTTTACTAATAAAAGGCTGCGCTATCACTGAGTAACGTAGGCTATAATTCAGTTTGATACAAACATTTTTTATTTCAATATTTGTATAAATTTAGTCGGAAAAAATTCTTAGGTCAGGCCTAGACTGATAAATCAACATATGTATTTACATTTATTAAAATAGCAACCAATTAAATAAAATAACAGATAACAGCTGTTCGCTTTAATATTTCCATTAACAGTTAATTTCAAAGTTTGTATTTCTAAATTTTAGGTTAGGTTTTTTATTAAAGTGTAGACCTGAGCCATGCTGGTTCTTTTAACCTTTATTATAACTGCTGTTATAAAATATACGAAATAATTTTATTTGAACATTTAACATTATTTACCATCTTAGCTTTGGGGTTTATTATCAATCCTACCTACTCCTTTATTATACTCCTACTAGCTGGCCGGATAGAAAAATCAAATTTAAATGTATATAAAAAAATATATATCAATAAATATAAATTATACTATGTATTTCTTAAGGCTATTTTTAGTAACTTTGACCCCCAAACCTCACCTAAAATTAAAATTTTCTGAAACCCTTTCTTATCAGCACCTACGGCCCTAGAGGAAGCTACATACCAAATTTCATTCCAATCCGTTCAGTAGTTTTAGAGAAATCGTGATTTAGTAACTTTGAATCCCCAAAACTCTCTAAAATTTCGAATTTTTTGAAAACCTTTCTTAGTGAGCACCTATGGCCCTAGAGGAAGCTACATACCAAATTTTATTCCAATCCGTTCAGTAGTTTTAGAGAAATCGTGATTTAGTAACCTTGACCCCCAAAACCCTCTAAAATTTCGAATTTTTTGAAAACCTTTTAATTAATTGAAACCAAATTAATTGATATCCAAGCTTAGCCGGTGTCACTGCGGGGGATGAGGGTTGCTTGGTAACACCCTGACATAGGGAATTGATACGTTCATATATTATTAAGGAAATTTATGAGCACCATATATTATAAAATTGTACTAAGTATTTAGTCTATAATTAATTGTATCATGTGTGTTGACAATTTTTTTATGGTGGGCGTAAAACTAGTGTTTTTACAGTAGAGTGCAGTGTCTGTTGCAGTACTTATAGTGCATATATACAATACTAGCTGACCCGTACGGCGTTGCCCGTGGTGTTTGGTATTTTCAGTCTTTTTAACGTAATTAAATTCTTTTTAAGTGTTCAGTCAGTGAGTGCTATTTGCCTTTTATATATATAGATCTTAAATAATAAAAGCACTATTGTCATAATAATAAAAGATTTGAAATTATGATTTTAGTAAGTTTGATTCCCCCAAACCCCTCCTAAAATTTCGAAATTTTTCAAACCCTTTCTTAATGAGCACCTATGGCCCTAGAGGAAGCTACATACCAAATTTCGTTCCGATCCGTTCAGTAGTTTTTGAGAAATCGTGATCAGTGAGTCAGTGGATTTGGCTTTTATATATATAGCTATGATTATGTGTATAGAAGGTTCCAACGGGGTTGGCGTGCGGAGCACGCAGGGGTTTCCCCGAGTATATAATAAAACACCGAATGAAAACCTGAAACAGTTTTACATATAGTAAAGTAGTTTTAATTAGAATTATATAATTTTGTAATGCACTGATTGTGTACGTTTACTCTTTAATAGAAGGGCGAGTTTAAAAAAAATATATATAACTGTATTTATGTTCGACTGGAGACCGCGAAGGACGCCAACCTCTTTCTACATAGCTGGTCTTCCTTGTAGGAAATGATCCTATGTAAACTAGAAGGAGCAGTACTACTACTGGTAACTTGATCCGCTGAGAAAAAACACCTTCTCAACGATCGCTGAAGTAGATAGATACGCTCTCATTAGTAACAATAATAACACGTTATGATTGGGAGCCTGCTCGTAGTTTATGGGTCGAGGCTGTAATCCGAGAAGTGAGTTGTACGAGGAAAGTGCATTACTCTTTTATCTCGTGATAACCCAAGAGGTGAAAGGAGAAGAAGTCGAGGAAGCATTGTTGTCGTGATGGTACAAGTGCTTTCCGTCCGATGTTGCCCAAGCGGTAGAAGAATGGGCAGTTGTGCCTCCTCTACGTCAAAGTAACTCGAATTGTTCTCGATGTTTTATATAACTCGGTGGTGAATCAAAAAATATTGTGTAATTTCTTAAAACTATGGTACGTTTTTTTAAAAACCCGGAAAAGAGATTCCCGGCTTTGTTTTAGATTTCACGAAATGAATTAATAATGTATGAAATCTTTGAAAAAACCGTGTATTCACAATAGAAATATCTACAAAATGTGCCTCCTAGAGATTTTTTTTCGTTTATACGCCAACCTCAAACACGAATTTTATAATGTACAAAACAATTCCTGTCCGCTGAATCTATTGCGCATGCGTCATGGTATACTAGAGAAGGTCTAGCATGACCACGGCCATGAGATGCGCAGTAGACTCGGAGTTGATTCGAGTGGTGGGGGATCAGACAGCTCAGTCTGTTGCCGCGCTCTGAACATAATACTTCTGCCTGGAAGCCTTTGTACGGGTTTCCAATAAATATCTTGTTTCTGCGTGGTGTGCCTTCCCCTCCAGCGGACGGCGTCCCCACTTGTCTAAATTCTTCCCACCCGCCAACGCATCTTAGAACTCATTCTATATCTGACGAATTACACAGGTCACCGCTACCCAGATCCAAGCGCATCTGTCCTAATCAATCGTAATTTTTACGAAAATATCAGAGTTTACATAGATCTGTTTGCATCCGCTTCGTCGCGAGTGTACTTCGGGAGCAAGCGGCGAAACGGCGAAGCAACGCTGCAGAGGAAGACGAGCGGAGCGAGCAAAAAATCATAATCTCAAAGCTAAGGTGATGAATATGTATAAATCGCATTATTAGCGAATTTCCGTAGGAAAAATGAGCTATTGCAGTGGCCCTAATGGTAAAACCCAAGGTCGGGAGTAGCAAATGAGCACCGATCATGGTCCCCAGAACACGCTTTGTATATATGTGTTCGCACTCTACCGGCCGTATTTTAAGTCCGATTTGGTTCAAATTTGCTACACATGTTGGTTGTCTACGTTGCTCGGACGAGTTCGTTAGCCAAAAAATCCAACAATCAAAAGCACGTTTTTTGACCTATTTTTTAGCTTTTTCCTACGAGAATGAATTTGTTTTTGAGTTTTTTTCTGCAAATATAAATGTAGGATGTTATTCTGCACATTTTGTTTTTTTACGCGATCTTATAGCTCGCTTGGTTCCCCCAAAATCGATCAAAACGTAAAATACCATAGAAGTACCCGGTTCAAAGCCATGCGTTGGTTTCTACCGTGGGGTTGGCGTGCGAAGCACGCAATGCATTGTGTATCAAAGATACTCCCAGTACGGGGGTTGGCGTGCGAAACACGCAATGCTTTGTGTGTTGAAGATACTCCCAATATGCGGAATGGCGTGCGAACTATTTTGCAGCTATTCAGCACCGTCATGAATAGACCTATTTCCCAAATTGTTGGTTGAAACCCTAAAACTTAATTTTGGAAATTTACTCAACTCACGTCAGCGGTTCAGCTGCTTGTTCGAATTATTTATACTTAAATATTTCAGGAATTATAATAGAGGTTAAAAAATCGGCAGGACTTGGACCTGCTTATGAAACCTAACCTAAAAATTCGAGACAAAATGTATAACATCAACCGTTAGTGGAAATTCTACAGCCCAGCTCTGTACGTACCTTTTTAGAGTAAACAGCTGATTATTGGTGCAACACGGAAAATCAGCCGAGTTGTGTATTTTAAAGGGGGAAATAGCATTTGTTTAAATTAATTAGGCTAAAGGCCTGAATTCTTTAGAGGTTAGTTGCAAATTGAGGCCGTATCATTTAGTTTAAAATACAATGCAAGGGTGTGTGTGCACAGTTTCCAATTGTATATGTGGATGATGAATCCATAGTTAGGAACTAAAATTACGAAGAGAAAAATACAATATTTACCAACTTGTTTCTCGCACATTACGTTTTCAACTTACAGTAGACCCTAATGTTATTTGCCGTACACAAATGATTATTAAAAACCAATTACAAACCAATTTCCCATAATCACCTAGCCCGTTTTGCGAATAATTTGTCCCGACTTGATGACAGAATTCGTGTTACGTCAGCTGACGCCGCGGTGACCTTGCAGTAAGGAAGTACAGCTGATTGAGGGCGTTAAGAAATAACTTCACGCCTACCGTCCGGGTAATGAGAACTGACATTAGACAATATTTTATGAAGGTTTTTATACACAGAAACAATAAACATTACTTAGTCGACTAATTTGCATAAAATAACAACGAACAACGGTACACGTAATGTTTTGTGTTTAGGATATTTCACTTTTCCGTTTAGTCTTTTGGCACACAACCAGGTTTATGAGAAATTATATAAATACATAAAAACATATAAATGTATACTGCAATCACCGTTTGTTTTTATTTCCTGCCATTATAACCTAATCTAATTTATTAACGTATTCCAGTTTCCTAACATAGCTCCATCATAACGCCCTATTTACTACGACCTAAACTGTGTTTATTAACGTAAAAAATACATAATTAACAGTGAAAAAGCCCCCTAACCTACCCAACTTAAAAGCACATTACTCTACCTAACCTATCCGTATTAACTTACAACAATTCCGCATTATAACCTCCTAATCTGCCCTAAAATAACTCAAAACTACACTAATTAACTATAGTTCTCACCATATCTTGGGAGTTAATAGAGGTGGGCGTTATTTAATGTATCAATGCGTTGCAGCCTATTACCACGTTAATACGTTCCACGGAACGCCCTATTATTTTTGTAACGTCAAGCGATTACGCGTTGGAATGAAAGTGGACTGCGGAACGTTATAAGTATCAAAACCCGTGACTTGGATACGTTGTTCCGTAGTCTATATAGGCTCGAAACTATTACTAACCTATTATCTATTTTTAGGCGCAAATTAATTTCTAAATTTATAAAAGTGAAGTTAACTGATGTATACTAATATTGTAAAGAGGTAAAATTTGTTTGTTTGTATGTAGGGGGGTAATCTCTGGAACTACTGAACCGATTGAAAAAATAGTTTTACTAATAGAAAGCTACACTATCCGTGAGTAACATTGGCTAAAACTCATTTTGATAAAAACATTTTTTATTTCAATATTTGTAAATTAAGTAGCAAATAATTCTTAGGTTAGGCCTAGACTGATGAACCAACATGTCTTTATATTTATTACCATGGCAAACAATTGAATAAAATAACAGATAAAACATCTGTTTGCTATTTCCATTAACAGCTGATTTCAAACTTTGGTTCTTTTAACCTTTATTATAACTGCCGCTATAAAATGTACGAAATAATTTGATTTGAACGTTTAAAATTATTTACAATCTTAGCTTCGGGGTTATTATTAATCCTACACCTTTATTATAAAGAAAACATAACATGATTATGTGTATAGAATAGAATGTATAGGTCCCAACGGAGGGATTACCGCTAGTACTGTATAAATTAAAACTAATCAATATTAAAAGTTGAAGCTTATGAGTTTTTAAGGGTCGGCTCTAGCTGTCGGCCATGTTGGTTGATACTCCATAAGACCAATGTTAAATTAAAATCCATATTTTTCCTTTATTTTTGATCGGATAATTATGAACGATATGTCATTTTAAAGCTATGGCCAATACGCATGCAAATGGCTTTTCCAAAATTAAGAAAAACGTTTTGTTTAATATTTATTAACAATTTAAAAAATTAATTTTTAATAATTTTTTATGTTGTCACTATTAGTTAAAGCAACATGGGCACCAGATTTGAATCAAATCGGACTTAAAATGCGCCCGCTAGAGTGCGAACGTGTTCTGGGGACCATGATCGATGCTCATTTGCTACTCCCGACCTTGGGTCTTACCATAAGGGCCACTGCAATAGCTCATTTTTCTTATGAAAGTTCGCTAAAAAACTACGAAAACAAAAAGTCTGAGGTACAGCAGAGCCTTAAAGCAATCATTAACGTTGCCGTCTCATTGGAATCAATAATTGTTGCATTCATTACAGAAGAAGTTCTGTATGCGAGACACGCACAGTTAAAACCCACAATTTACTGTTCAATACCGCCTAGCCAGTGTGGTCGTGCTACGATGTTAACAGAAATTGAAGGATTTCCCTTTCACAGTAATGTTAGACCACGTGACGGCCTTGTTCACACATTGTTACACGCAGCGCGTATATTTCCCTAAAGTTTAGTTCGGTTGCAAACTCGAAAATCCCTTTTTAGCGAATTTCCATAAAGCTGAGCTATTACAGTAACCCCTATTGTAAGACCTAAGGTCGGGAGTAGTAAATGAGCACAGATCATGGCCCAGAACACACTTTTTAGTATACTAGGTGTCCCAAAGTCCCACCCCCTATTATTTTTTTATTAATGGAAATAGACACCTTTGCTTTGGGGATTGTTAACATAAACAAAAATGGAGATTTTTGGCGTATCGTAAATTTCAACCCCTCCCCCAAAAATGGAGTATTTTGGGGGTAAGTCTAAAATTTTAAAAGACAAACCTATTAAGTGACGCCTTATTTTAAAGGCCTTGATAAAAGAAGAATATTGACAACCTCCATTTTTTCCAAAAAACCCCCAAAAAATCAGTTATTACATTTTTATAAAAAAAAAAAAACATCTCTAACGATTTTAATAAAGTTTGGCTTATTTGTAGCCGTTAATGTACCCTACCATATGCAAAACTATTTTCTAAAAATTCTTGTTTAGCTTATAATAATAAATGATTTTTTGGGTTTTTTTGGTCAAAAAGGGGATTGTTTTTCAAAAAATTTCAAAACCTTTCTGCATCTATGCAGGCATAACTGACATTTTTTGTGCAAAATTGGTTCGAAATCGATCAAATGGTTTTCTCTCTAGCTAATAATAATATTTATTAGTTACTCTCCTACTTATTATGTCGAAGGTGTGGACAGAAGGAGGAAACTTCTTTCCATGTTTTATGCGAATGTGATGCCCTCGCATCAATGAGGCAGAAATATCTGGGACAAGGATACCCTGACACCAGTTATATACGAGAGGAAGGACCCCACGGACTTCTTCGGTTTGCAAAAAGGGCGGGTTTGATGTGAACTACTGCCTGGACATGGGGCACAGAGGACCTCATGGTTTAGGTGCAGTGGGTCCCGGTGGTGGATCACATAAACCCTCTATATAATAATAATAATAATACTCTCCTACTTCAATGTATCCCCTCTCCTACTTTAATACAATTAATTATGAAGTCGCAGTGAATCCGTTTAATAATTTAAATACGTTTGTGAGGAAGTATGTGAAAGTTTTTGGTACCGTTTATTTTTTTAAGTTGGTACTGCAAAATAAAACTAAAAAACAAAACAAAAATACAACAAAAATTACGACAGCTTAACCACAGCTGATGTTAAACACCCCAAAATGATTGTAAAAACTACAATCATTTTGCCAGTCCAAAGCCTGGATAAAGTGTCCCATCAAAATATATATTTATGTAAGATTAATTCGATTACTAACAATCGATTTATCAGCGCCATACACGGCCCATCTCGTATTGTGTAGAATAAGGACAAAACATTAAGGCTCTTCTATACCTTGAAGAAAACTCCCGAGTGTACAGTATGGTTTCAATACAAAAGGTCTGACTGAAGCCGCAAAATCGTTGAAACATGCATTCGTAATAACGTGTTTCGGATTCTATTTATAAATTAATAATCTGGGAAACTACTTAAAGTTTTAAAGAAGGCTTTATAATTTTTACGTGTTAGCTTAAAATATGGAAATTATCGCTTAAAACTCTAAAAAAAATGCGTTAAAAATAATCGATTTTTACTCAGTTAAACTGTCGATTAAAAGGAGTTGCCGTCGATTTCTTTCAATTATGAGATATAAGACAAAAGCACAAAGCCTTTTAAGATGTTTCATAACTTTTTAGGTTGAAAAACGGCGCTCGAAACACGTTAGTACGAAGTGCATATTTTTGCTGTTTTACGCAAGGTATAGAAGACTCTTAAGTACACTAACATTATAATGTGCGTGCATTACATTGAATTATATTGCACGTTGAATAATTACAATTTCGCCAGCACGGAATGGCGTGCGAAGCACGCAAAGTTCTAACCTAGTAATCAACACAATTACCTCGTCACTGCAAAAACTAAACGAATTGTCACTAAAAAAACACTGCTTCACCAATACCGTCCCGTCACCGTTTTCACTGTCCGACCACCTGATGAGAACTAAACTAAAAACTTGTCCCAAGCCTTGTCCAGTAGCCTACAACTTGTAAGTGAGACGTCATACCTACACCACTACACCGCATTACTCACACGTCCATACACTGGTCACTGATCCGGTCACGTAATCGTCTGTCCGACTTGTTATCACTGCCTGGGCCTACGAGATAACACATGTTTAAAATAGATGTATACGTAATTTGTACACGTCACGATCTATTTTGTTTCTAGTAACATAACCACAACCGATTATACTTAATTGCCAATTAGAAATGTTTAAACCAGTTCCTTGTAAAATGACTAAAATGGACCGGATAGAAAAAATATTAAAATTTTTTAATTTGACCAATATACTAGGCCTATACTTATATTTCTTATATTTCATATAGGCTACCATGTGTCAAAAATGTCCCTCCCCATTATTATTGGAAATAGACAGATTTGCTTTAGGGATTGTTAACTTGAACATAAATGGAGTATTTTGACGTATCGTAAATTTCAACCCCTCCCCAAAAATGGGGTATTTTGGGGATAAGTCGAAAATTTTAAATGGAAACCCCTATTGAGTGACACTTCATTTTAAATGAAGAAGAAGATAGAAGAAGAAGATTGGCTCAAACCGGAGGTCTGTCTGTTGACTCTATCCAACATAATGGCCAATCAAAGTTATAACTTTTCCCCATTTAAATAACATTGAAACGTTAAAGATGATACATCTGTTATTTTTTACAAGGATTTCATCCAGTAGGTCACTCAATCTAAGTTATAAAACATAGTAATTAGTATAAAAAAGGTAAAGCTAAGCCCCCTGGAATTTCCAGGTACTTTACTTTCGGTTGATACAACCTTGCAAATGCATTGTTACTGTGCATATTTATTTTGTCGACTCCTAATAGTAAAAAGTCCAGTACCTGGGCATTCCAGAGGGCATAGCTTTACTGTTTTTATACTAATAACTATGTTTTATAACTTAGATTGAGTGACCTACTGGATGAAATCCTTGTAAAAAATAACAGATGTATCATCTTTCACGTTCCAATGTTTAACATTTGTTGAAATTCGGTAAAAAAGACAGAGTAATTTATTGCGTCTCAATGTTTCTAGTACACTATAAAAACCCTGTTTTCATACAAAATGAATGATTTTCAGATGAAAGTCATGTACACCTATAGTTTGTAAGAATTGGGAAGGACTCTGAGTGATTAACATCCCTTCCACCAACGCACGCACACTCGCCAGCATTGCCGCAACAGGCCCTACCTACCTCTCGCAGGTAGTCAATGACTCGCCCACTCAAGTGCATAATAAAAAATGACAACTTTGTGATTTCAAAAAAATTTTCTTTTCGTTTTAGTTTTTTATGATCTACATAAAATTCTGATCAAATTGAGACCAAATACGATATAATTACAATGATTTTGAAGTATATAAAACTAAACTCAGTTTAACCATGAACCCGAGGATAAATTAAATAGTACTGTAAAATGTTTGGTATACTCCAAATAAAATATTAAAATTAATAAAGTGTAAAAAATTATAGGTTTCGTTATTAGTTGACTTAGATGAAACCTTGGTTACAAGGGAGTTAGAAACAATACAAACAAATATATTTCTATAAAAAAAACATATAATTTTATGTTTATACAAACATCCACATTTTTTGATCATTTGTAGATCTAAATTGAAATTTGAATAAGAAAACAATTCATTAAATTTATAGTACGTCATACAACAAAAGTATTTACACGAACATTAGATTATAACAAATATTATAAGAACAGTATTTACACGAACAAGAGATTATAACAAATATTATAAGAACAGTATTTACACGAACAAGAGATTATAACAAATATTATAAGAACAGTATTTACACGAACATGAGATTATGTTTAATTTATTATGCTTGTTTATTATTTCGTTTCAAATTTTTTGATCAGCGTTAAGTTGCAATTAAAAACTAGTGGTCTCAAGTGCAGTGTTATGTTATTTGTATTGGCAATTAATTGGGGAAATTTATATTAATTAAGTTGCAGCGTATTCTGTATTTAAACTATTTATTTCTTATTTTATACTTACATGTATATTGTCATACGGCAATGACAATTTTAACAGCATGTAAATATGTGTAAAAGTTTAAAAATACAATACTTTAATGAATGAGTGCTATTTGTGTATTTATAGCCGTTTATTTGTTAAAGTTGATGAAAGCAAGTCGTGTTTGGACTCTTTGTTCTTGTTATTTTACGTAGATAACAATGGTAATAATTGTTTTAACTTATAAAATGAAATTTAAAAAAAATATTTCTTAAAAAAGAATGCCCAGTAGGAACCCGAGCGGGGATGGCCAGGTAGGCGGGTAAAGCGACAACACGACTGTGCAATAAAACTGCCAAGGGTCATCGGTTTACCTGGTTTGCAGGGCTACGACAACACGACTGTGGTGCAGCTGCGAGTGGGCTCAGTCTTGTTGTCGTAGTCTGCACGGCTTGACCGGGGTAAATCTTGATGAGGGTTTGACAGCCAGTGGTGATAATATTTAGCCTGTACCCCTGCGTACTCAGCAAATTTACAATGCACATACATGCAAAATGCATGCAATGTTCTCATGAAAAATACTGTAACTAAACAGTTTAGGTAAGTCCTTTAGTTTTTTTTTATTCTAATTATATAAAGTGATAATACGACGAAATATTATAATTATACAAATATTATAATCATACTGTTATCGGCAACATACTGTGATTAAACAGTTTAGGTAAGTCCTCTAGTTTTTTTTTAATTCTAATTATATAAAGTGATAATACGACGAAATATTATAATTATACAAATATTTTAATCATACTGTTATCGGCAAAATACTGTGACTAAACAGTTTAGGTAAGTCCTCTAGTTTTTTTTTAATTCTAATTATATAAAGTGATAATACGACGAAATATTATAATTATACAAATATTTTAATCATACTGTTATCGGCAAAATACTGTGACTAAACAGTTTAGGTAAGTCCTCTAGTTTTTTTTTTTATTCTAATTATATAAAGTGATAATACGACGAAATATTATAATTATACAAATATTATAATCATACTGTTATCGGCAACATACTGTGATTAAACAGTTTAGGTAAGTCCTCTAGTTTTTTTTTAATTCTAATTATACAGTATAAAGTGATAATACGACGAAATATTATAATTATACAAATATTATAATCATACTGTTATCGGCAAAATATGTGAAGTGATTTTAAAGGGAGGGGTAAATATTGTCTAGCTATGAACTCAGTTCTGGTATGGATAAAGTTTTCTTCAAGACAGCCTCGCAGGTAGACGCGGAGGGATTAGGGACTGGGACCTCGCGCAGACTACGACTTTACGACTGAGTCGCTAATGAGATTCGGCAACGTCGTAATGTCGTACCCTGCAAATATTTGTATTGCCCCCCAAGGGTTCCAGGTAGCATTCAGTCGTGTTGTCATACAACCAGGTAGGCGACCCACCCGTGTCTGTGTGGTAGCATTGAAGAAACAACACTATAGTGTTGTTTCTTCAATGGTGGTAGTAAGGGTTCACTAATCACTCAGAGTCCTTCCCAATTCTTACAAACTTATCAACAAGCAAACAACACGTTTTCTTGGATTTCAACTTTCTGACGATTCCGTAGACAAGTCACATCATAGTGAGCTTGCAACAGTTTGGTACGCTTTATCTGGGTCCGTATCTCGTTGAAGTTGATAACGGGAATGCTGTTGCTTTAACCAGGTACATTACAGGCGAACACCCTTCAACCTTTTGCAAGAGATCTGGAGACGTTTTGTCGTGCTAGCAATCCGTCTATTATACCCCACGCGCGATAACTTTTCATTTGGGGCTTGCACAGTTTGGCAACGCTGCGGGTCGGCTCGCTACCCCATCCCACTTATCAAATGTATCCGGTTGGACGATGACTCTTAACTAGGCTCCTAGTAAAATTACACTTTTTCTTCAAAACTTAATGAAAAGTTCATTATGACTATGCATCTTAAAGATAATTTTCTAACAAAAAATAATATATAAAAATGTTTGTAATCAGACAACTAATAGTATTGGAAAAAGGGTAAACTAAATATATTGTGATCGTTTTGCGGAAAAATTAACATTTAAATATAAAACAAGTACTATTAACAAAATAATAAATTCAAAATAATATAAACTTTCAAAAATGTCGTTTTTAACCTGCTGACATTAAATATCTTATTGTAAAAAGTACAATACAAAGTACTTTTTTTTATACAAAATGGCGGATTACGGCTAAACTAAGCCAAAATCGAAAAATGTTATACTACATTTTCAACTTACTTTTGCATGTAAAATCTGAATCTGCATAGCCCGCTACAAAATTAACTAAAAACTTTGTTAAATTTAAAAAAATATATGATTTTAGGCTAATTTTGTTTGTTGTAGACAAATACCAAGAAATTATGTTTTTGTCGATAACTCGGTTATCCTTTGACCTACTGAAACTACAAAAAAAAAAAAAAAACTAATGTCTGTCGTTAAAAAATAAAAATATTTTGTCTCTTGTAATTTTTTTGTAAAGTTAACGGTTTTTAAGATATTCCACGTTAAAAATTTGTAACGGCCGCCATTTTGAAAATTATAAAAATTAATTCTTTGTGTTTGGTATACTTGTTAATTGTAACATATAAAATGCTTATTCTAAATTTGAACTTTATATGTTATCTATTTCCAGAGTTACAGTGAACTTTTGTAAAAAAACAAAATGGCGAATTACGGCTAAACTAAGCCGAAATCGAAAAAATGTTATACTACATTTTCGACTTATTTTTGCATCTAGAATCTGAATCTGTATAGCCCGCTACGCTTTACTGAATCACCCTGTACATCTATAAACAATACTTATAATTGTCCAATTTTAATACATTTTAGATATTTATTATCAGCAAAGTATGACCAAACATGTTATGATAAGAAATATTGAAAAATGTATCAGAAGAAAAAAATTATAATTTGCAATTTCGAAAGAGCCTTCTCAGGAAGTGCACCTGTGAGTCAGCGCGATAAGACACATCCGCTCGTCTCAACAGTGCGACGTTGCCGATACCATTTTCACAGTTAACTCCAAAAATCCCAAGTGCAAAGTTATAGCGCGTGTAGTATAGTTCCCAGTGGTTCCAGCAAGATGGCGCTACTAGTCACACCGCTGTAGCCGCTATTGATTTACTTCAAAGAAAATTTGACAACCGTCTGATTTCCCGAAGAAAAAAATTCCTTACCCGTCCCAATCCCCTGACCGATAACCACCTGCGGAAATGCGTGGGAAATGATGAAGGAAAGCATCTTCTAAATGAGCCATCTACTAACATTTCGGAGCTTCGTAGATACGTTAGAAACATGAAACAAATCATTTTCACATTTTGGAAGATCTTCAACGCGGTGATAGTCGTCTAAAACTTGGAGGACATTTGGGTTCACTTCCTCTTACTTTACATATTTGTTTAAAAATAAACTATTTACCAGTAAAGACCCCCAATTGACTCCCAAATTTTTTTCAAATTTTGGGGTATATTAACTTTGACACCATTTTTGAATTTCTCATCAAAACTTAGGATAGGAATGTCTGATAAAGTGAGGGGGTTATTATTAAGGTGAAGGAGCTAGGTGGAAAAAACGTCCATTTACATAATGCACTTTATCTCATGAATGCCAAGTCGTAGAGAAGTGATATAGATAGCGTTGGATAGGCAGTCATAAGGGCTATACAATATCGAAAGGAGAAATTTTGTAAACTCCACCTAGTAATGAAAATTTGTATTAAAATTTTTTTAAACTATTACAATTTCAGTACAGTAGGCCTTTAAAAATAATGTCAAACTGTATTTGAAATTTATGTAGATGACGGAAATAACCGAGTGCGTGCTAATAGGCCGACTTGTCATCTAATTTTGTATGTAATCTTGCATGATCACTAGCGAATTTCCATAGGAAAAATGAGCTATTGCAGTGTACCACCCACCGACCATAGTCCACAGAACACATTTTGGGGTGTCATGAAAAATTATATATATGTACATGTTTATGTGTGTTCGCACTCCAGCGGCCACATTTTAAGTCCGATTTGGTCCACACGTTGGTTGTCTACGTAGCTCGGACGAGTTCATTGGCCAAAAAAATAAATCCAACACCCGGAAGCACACATTTTTTGACAGGAAGTAACTATTTATTGAAACTTTTCGTACTAGAATGAAACTTTTTTAGTTTTATCTACAAATATAAATGTAGGATGTTATTCTGCACATTTTGTTTATTACACGACCTTATAGCTCGCTTGGTTCCCCCAAAATCGATCAAAACGTAAAATACCATGAAAGTAAATGGATTTCACCGCGTGGTCATCTTCTAATCTGAGGCCGACGGCCGAGTGTGTACGCTGCGAGCGAAGCGAAGCTCATATACCGCAAGGTCTGCGAGTGGAGCGAATCTGGAGGTTTAGGTGCAAACAAATTCTACCAATATATTTCGTACACGCAGACAGCTATTTAGCGCCTTCGTGAGTAGACCAATTTCCCAAATTGTTGGTTGAAACCATAAAACATAAAAACATAATTTTGGAAATTTGCTAACGTCAGCGGTTCAGCTGCGTGGTCGAATTATTTATGTTCAATGCTTCACTAATTACAGAACAATAAAGTATTATTTATTTCCATTTACCACCGTTTATATACTAAGTTCAAAGTTATATTTATGTAAGTTTCGTTTATATACGTGTATTCAAAGTTGGCACTAATATACCAAGTATTTTCTATTTAGTTTGATAAATTCTAACAGCTACAGAATCCCATAGATTTTGAGGTCAATCTGAGGTTTGCTCCAAACACTATGACGTCGCAATAACTTCTTTCCAATCGTACAATTCAACAATAAATGCGCGCAGTGCACACTTCCTTGTTTTGATCGATAATTGCATTTAATTGTTTAGTTTAAAAACTGTCAAATCAGCACATAAGTTCGAACTACACTAACCTTGTGCTAGTTGTGGTTGCATTAACATTAAATAATAACTCATTAAACAAACGTTTATAAAAATAATAATATAAAACTCTTTACAGAAAACTTCCAGGTTATAAGTTCATTATATTAATACGAGAACATCGACATTTGAAGTACTGTACCTTTATTTAGTGTTTATTATAAAAGCAGAGGAATGAAACGTATATCATTGGAAAGTTACTGAATGATGTCCACAGATATCATGTGTTTATGTTGCCGTCAATCCAGGTAAAATAATTCGACCACGCAGATGAACCGCTGACGTGAGTTCAGCAAATTTCCAAAATTAAGTTTATAGGCCTATGTTTTAGGGTTTCAACTAACAATTTGGGAAATAGGTTTATTCACGACGGTGCTGAATAGCTGCCAAATGGTTCGCACGCCATCCCGCATATTGGGAGTTTCTTCAATACACATTGCATTGGGTGCTTCGCACGCCAACCTTGTTTTTGGAGTATCTTCAATACACAATGCATTGCGTGCTTCGCACGCCAACCCCACGGTAGAATAACGTGGCTTTGAACCGGCTACTTCTATGGTATTTTACGTTTTGATCGATTTTAGGGGAACCAAGCGAGCTATAATGTCGCGTAAAAAAACAAAATGTGCAGAATAACATCCTACATTTATATTTGTAGAAAAAACTCAAAAACAAATTCATTCTCGTAGGATAAATCTAAAAAAATAGTTACTTCCGGTCAAAAAACGTGCTTCCGATTGTTGGATCTTTTTGGCTAACGAACTCGTCCGAGCGACGTAGACATCCAACATGTGTACCGAATTTGAACCAAATCGGATTTAAAATGCGGCCGCTAGAGTGCGAACACACACATATATATATGATTTTTAATGATACTCCAAAACGTGTTCTGGGGACTATGATCGGTGCTCATTTGCTACTCCCGACCTCGGGTCTTACCATAAGGGCCACTGCATAGCTCATTTTTCCTACGGAAATTCGCTAAAAAGCAGGTCTTGTACCTAGTTAGTTAATTAATTATATAAAGAATGTAATTATTACAAAACTGTGCTTTTTTCCGTGCAACGTTGAAGGCAACACTATTGGATTTGAATAATGTAATTATCAACGGTACCAATTATTAAAGCTTAGACCATATTGTAAGGTTGGTAGTAGGCCAATCGGAACAGACCGAGTCTGGTATATTTGGTTTTAAATATTGCTACCACTAAACCTGATATTAGACGTTTGAACTTTAATGTTGGTAACACCAACAATCTGATCAGTCAGGCTCTTGTAGATACAGTATAAAAAGGTTAGCAACATTATCAATTAAACACTAGATATTTGAATGTAATTTGTGTGAAGCTTTCTTATTGTAAAGTTGGTAACATTAATACTCGTATCTGTCCGGTATATCATTTTAAACACAAACACTGCCGCGAAAAAATACAATTACCGCAAAGAAACGGTACTTTTTAAACTGCGATGTTGGTAACGCAATCAGTTCTGTCAGGCTCCGGTACATTTAGTATTAAAAGGTTGGCAGCACCAACAATCAAACCGTAGATATTAAGCACATAACCATATACTTAGTCGGATTGGCAGCTTAATAATCCTGTACGTAATTACGCAGGTCAGGGTTGCAAAATAATAGTTGGTTTTTACAAACTAAACTTTTTTGTTGCCAACGGAATAAGGAATCGATTCCGTTCAAAGTGTAATGATCGTTCGCGGATGATAATGTGAATTTCTTACTTAACTTTTGACATTTTTAATTTCACCGAGCCGGTTTAATAGCGTAATCAGCTGTTGCATTAAATTTAAGTAAGGTAATAACGCCTTAGCGCACGCGCATAAAGAGCTTTTAATTATGGTTGATTAAGGCTCGGAGTATGTCCATTTGTATTTTTTATTTTCGTTTAAACCAGGCGATTAGCCACGCGGGATTCAGACGTAACAGATGTTTTTATGGTTCGTAAAAGGAAAAATTCAATAAATTAGGCCTATTATTGCCCGTCTGTATGACATTGATTTTCTCAAAAACTGATCGAAGTATTTCAATGAATACTCAAAATTTTAACATAGGGTCATATGGGTTGCCATGTTGGTTACAAATAACAACGAATAGTAAATAAAGCGACCAAAACAGCTGTTTATAAACAAGCCGATTTATACTGTTTTATCAGCTGTTCATGGGATAGTTTTACTTTCTCACTATACTATAGTATAGAGAAAGTATAGTGATCGCAAAAAAATCGATGTTGAGATTTTTGTGGAAATATCCGTTTTGGGACCCCCTGAGTCCAAAAAAGTGTTTTTTTACAAAATGTCTGTCTGTATGTCTGTATGTATACAACGCTAGAGAGAAAAGTATTTGATCTATTTCAACCAAATTTGCACCAGACATGTCAAGTAGGCCTGTATAGATGCACGAAAAAGTGTTTTGAACATTTTTGAAAAACAACCCCCTTTTTGGCCAAAAAACCAACAAAAAATCAGTTATTATTTTTTTATAAAAAAACGGGTTTAACGATTTTGATAAAGTTTGGCTTATTTGTAGCCTTTAATGTGCCCTACCATATGCAAAAAATCGCATCTTTCTAAAAATTCTCGTTTAGCTAATAATAATAATAACTGATTTTTGGGGGTTTTTTGGCCATAAAGGGGGTTGTATTTCAAAATTTTTCAAAACCTTTTTTCGTGTATCTATAAAGACCTAATTGACGTGTTTGGTGCAAATTTGTTCGATATCGATCGAATAGTTTTCTCTCTAGATAATAATAATAATATTTATTAGTTAATCTCCAACTTAAATAAAAAATCACCTCTCCTACCCCACCCTACAAGTCACAGTGAATCTGTTTAATAATTTAAATATGTTTGTGAGAAAGTATGTGCCAGTTTCTGGTACCGTTTATTTAATTACTGTTAAAAAAACAAGCTAATTTATACTGTTTTAGCACGTTGGAAGTAGAATTAATTGGGCCTGATTTAACAATTTATTTTGTCAAAAAAAAGGTAAACTTGGATAAATTCTAATAGTCAATTTTGTAATATAGGCCTGGCTCATTTCTGAAATACAGTATTGAGGTTATGTTAATCCTGCAATAATTTTTATTATATTTAAGATAGAAACAAGGATAGATACAAGAATTGCTCATTTAAAGTAATAGGAATTGTTAATCAAGGGCGATTTGATATTATTTTATTTTAATGCAGGATGGCTGTTACTTTACTGCCAACTTATTATAACAAACACGAATTCAACAGATTTTTGGTATTACAAACTTTATAACACTAAATACATCATAGGGGCACAGCCTAACATATTTGATGGTTTGCGTTACTAACTTTGTAGTAACAAAATACACTAGTCCTGCCCTGTAATCTTAAATTACTTTGGGTTTGATGTCTAGCGTTGCTGCCAACTTTACTAAACTAAAACTAAATTTATCTCGGCCGCACAGGAAGAACACGTTAGGAATCTCGTCAAGATTTGTCATTCTGTTGATAGTCTTTGTAACTATGTCTAATTCACTTAAGCTCGTTTTCAAAAAGCAAAAAGCTGATTTTAAACTATTTTTTGCAAACGTTTGAAATCACTACTAGAATTACTGTAATTATATATGTTATTGTGATCGTGCTAATTCAAATAAAATGCCAATAACCATTTTTAAGAAGTCAAATTTATGATTTTGTAACCTGCTGACCGTAAAACCGCTTAGAGTTGGTCCCAATTGTACCGTGTTTGGACTCATTTTGCGAGGAATAATATTTAGAGTTCAGTAATTAGAGTAAAAATTAAGTAAAGTTAACGGTTAGAAAAATGTGATTTTGTAGCACTAGGGCTAGTTGGTGATTCATAGGAGAACCATTAAGCAGGTAGGCCGTGTGAGGGAGGGAGGCTCGATTTTATGACAGAGCGCACGTCTGTTCGGACAAAGTATAGTATATAGGGCCTAGATTAAATATACTACTTACTAACAATAACAAAAATAGAATAATATTATTAACCCTTGTAAAAAGTATTAGTTGTAACTGTAAAACTGGCGATAAGACATTTTGTAATACTAGTGGCTTGTAGGGGCAATAGCCCCTATATTTCTAGGAGCAAAACCTCTTCGTGTGGCCTACCTTTGCGAGGTGGTCTTCCAGCGTTATTCATTACAGTAAAAAATAGCAAGTACAGTAGAAATAATTTTTTAATGTGTTTAATTGTATAGCCTAAGCTTTGATTTTAATTCTCACTTTGAAACAAAAACACAGCTACAATAACAAAACACATCACAAAACTGCACATTCTGGTGTTGTTATGATAGCTGAATTTTCCAGTTTATATACAATCACCTGTTTTTAACAGTAAAATCACTCGATTTACACCTACATATTCCCATGCTATTTAAATGGTAATTATTTTATTTCGTAACAAATTCTCGTGACACAATTAACGAAAATGAATATTTTTCCCAAAATCTTCATGCCCAGACCTCTAAAATGAGACCTCTAACAGCTTTCTACGACCTACCGTTCGCTCACAATTTCATTTGCAAATTTGGGCTTACGGCATCTATACATACAAAAGCGAAACTACCACTCACTCACTCATCACGATTTCTCAAAAACTATTGAACGGATTAAAATGAAATTTGGTATGTAGCTTCCTCTAGGGCCATAGGTGCTCACTAAGAAAGGGTTTGAAAAATTTCGAAATTTAGGGGGGTTTTTGGGGTCAAAGTTACTAAATCACGATTTCTTCAAAACTACCGAACGGATTGGAATGAAATTTGGTATGTAGCTTCCTGTAGGGCCATAGGCACTCGCTAAGAAAGGGTTTCAAAAATTTCGAAATTTTAGCAGGAGTTTGGGGGTATCAAAGTTACTAAAATCATAATTTCAGATCTTTTATTATTATGACAATAGTGCTTTTATTATTTAAGGTCTATATATATAAAAGCCAAATACCACTCACTGACTGAACACTTAAAAAGAATACAATTACGTTAAAAAGACTGAAAATACCAACCACCACGGGCAACGCCGTACGGGTCAGCTAGTTAGATATATAGATATTAAAGATAAAAGGATTTGACAAAGCTATTGAGAGTTAAGGGGTATCATGGATTTTATCCTAGCCCGTCTTCAATGTATAAAGATTAACACGTCTCCTACCCACATAGAGGAAAGTAGCAATTATTTGAAGTAATCATTAGAGGAAACATTAAGTATGAGAATACTTGCTATGTTTTCCTGACCGCAAATTATCAAATCACTTCGCCAAACTAAATATATAATTTGCCGAGTTTCACTATAGACTACTATTAAGATATCCTAGTGACGTCATCAGGCTATGCGGGTAGTGCCGGTGATCACGTATATATACGGGCGTAACCATAGGGGTGGTAATTGCCAGTATAAAAAGAAATCAATTCCATATCGAAACTAATCAAGTATAAAATTAACTGTTGATACCAACAATGGAAAGTTTTTTTATTAATCAAAAGGAATAATTAATTCTCTCTTTCGACGCTCGATTTCCTATAAGTAGGCCTACGCCTCACATGTTGTTTGAGAATATAGGCTGGATTTGTGAAAAACCGATATAATTTTAGAAAATAAAAAAGGCCTAAGTTTATACACGCCACCCGGCTGATGACATTGCAGACGATATCCTTTTTTCAGGAAAGTAAGACTTTTTTGGTAACTGGTACCAACTACCAAATGAACTACCGTGACTAGTGAATATTTCTAGCGATTTTTAGCGAATTTCCATAAGAAAAATGAGCTATTGCAGTGGCCCTTATGGTAAGACCCAAGGTCGAGAGTAGTAAACGAGCACCGATCATGGTCCCCAGAATGAGTTTTGGGGTGTCATTAAAAATCATATATAGGCGATGATAACCACCTAGGTTTTTCGCCTTTAAAAACAAAAAAAAAAAAAAAAAATAAAAATAAAAATCATATATATATATATATATGTGTGTGTGTGTGTGTGTGTGTGTGTTCGCACTCTAGCGGCCGTATTTTAAGTCCGATTTGGTCAAAATGTGGTACACATGTTGGTTGTCTATTTCGCTCGGGCGAGTTCGTAAGCCATAAAAATCCAACAACCTGAAGCACCTTTTTTGACCGGAAGTAACTATTGTTTGAGATTTTTCCTACGATAATAAATGTTTTGTAGAGTTTTTTCTACAAATATAAATGTAGGATGTTATTCTGCACATTTTGTTTTTTACGCAACCTTATAGCTCGCTTGGTTCCCCCAAAATCGATCAAAACGTGAAATACCATATAAGTATCCGGTTCAAAGCCATGTGGTGGATTCTACCGTGTAGTTAACGTGCAAAGCATGCAATGAATTTGTATTTCCCCTTTAAGAATACAATCGGCTATACAAATATATACATATAAACACTTATATATACATAACATAATAACTACTATCCTACTATTCATAGTTTAAGTGTTTTAATTGTATATATTTTTATTATATCATCGAGTTCTTTAAAATCTTAGTTTTAAAATTGGAAGTTAATTTTTTGATGAGAGAATGACGAAAGTTATTTTAAGCCTTGAAACCAATATTAATGATTTTTATAAGAAAATGATATTTAAAAAATCTCACTTCATTTAAGAATTATTAATTGGGTTTGTTTTTAAAAACTTTTTTTCGTAGTTCCAAAAATATCCAAGAGAATGCGTTGCTGTCGTAAAGTAGTACCAAAAACTACCGCTATGGTGCGCTAATAAACGTTTCACACGCAGATCTTATTTACAACTCCTAAAGCAATAAGCGAACGCTTTTCAAACAAATAAGGGCACAACTTGATTGTTTTTTAATTAAATGTCAATTTCTCGCGCCATTTTGTACGAAAATAAACCAACGTCAGTTAATCAATGCGGCAGGAGGGCGATGAAAACTTGTTTTGCGTTTTATTGTTTTACCCTGTTACAGTAGGTAAGTGCATGTTGTTGTCACATTGCAAAATGCCAAAGTCATTACTGGAAATAAACCAGAGTTGTTGCCTTTTATAGAATGCTATTGTATTGTCTGTGGGTACTCATTTAAAATGTAGGCATATATGTTGTTACTAGCGTTTCATACTAGAAATACTATTGGTCAGATTTTCCTGTCAGCTTGTCTGTGTCACCCAGGGACGTTGCTACAACAAATTATGGGGGGTAATGCAAAATCTAAAATTTCCCAACTTATGTGAGGGGGTTTCAAACGCGCAGAAGAGGGCTCTGGGTTATTTTGTGTGTAATAAATCCCAGTAGAGGGGCTCTGGATTTTTTTTTAAATGGACTTCTCTAAGCAGGGGTTTTAACATTGCAGGTGCTCTATTGAGTATTTCAAGAGTTTTTAATATTTTACATGAATTTTAACATGTTCATCACATTATTGAAAAACATTCCCCACATTTTCTCCACCATTTTCTTTACATCAATATTTGCCGCAAACTTAAAAATTTCCCCGTTTTGGGAAAAAAACGATCTGGCAACACTGGTCTGGCAGCCTGGCGCAGTGCAAGTCAGTGACAGTCAGTGTTGCCACAATAACAAGGGTTGGAATTAAATTTCCCAGAACATCATTTGAAAGAAGACAATGTATTTATTTGGTACAGAAATATTTGGATTTGCCCAACATTTTTGGATTTGAAATTATAACTTGTTTGTTATTTGTGAATGTTGGTAATTAACAATAAAATTTGTTGAAACTTAAACCGAAAATAGGAGTTTTTGAAGGTTTTTGCGCGCAATTTAATCTAAAAATCTAAATTCCAAAGGGATGTAACATCATAATTAAAAAAAATAATAATAATAAAAACCTCAACGGCAACTACTTTTAATAAAAGGAATAAAATTAAGAAAAATATATATTTTTTTTTAATTTCAAACAATTCTTTTTATATTTTAAAGTCACACGTAAAAAGTATAAAGCAATTCTAATAATTTATTAAGTTATTTCCTTATTTTTTACTTATAAATATAATTTCAAATACGATATTACGAATGCATGTTTCAACTATCTCGCGGTTAGCGATTCAAGTCGGTTGTGCCGCTATTAGCCAACCTAACAACGTCATCTCACAATACCTTCTTATTATATTATTATTATTCTTAGTATTAGATTATTCTGAGGGTAAGAGAACGGTAAGTGAGCGATTAGCAGACGCTGAGACTTTTGCTTTCAGTCCAGCATTGTCCAGTCCCGTTTCTCACAAAGTCACAAGTCTCAAAGAACCAATGTTATTAAAATCTCTTGCGATTTTTTCTTACTCAATAACTAGGGGGCTTTGCCCCTTGCTCGCTCAGTTCGCCAACCCCAACCCCTCCTCTCTACATTAAAACTGTATTATAATATATTAATATTATAATAATTATAATAATGTATTTAGTATATACTATGTATCGTCTATTCCATAGACCGAAGTCTAGAACACTGCTTAATTGTGTAGGCAATCGTTGCCTGAAGGGCGTGTAATTGTTTCGGGCGTCCGTAGCTACCCGTAGTTTCATTCGGGATGGTAAAGAAGCCGAAGAAGGTTCGCTTGGAAAATCCGATTGAAACAAATCAGGCTGTAAAAACAATAGCGAGCAGATTAACCTAATCTAGAAACACCAAAGCGGGCTCCAGGGTAATTAGAGCTGTGTATGGGACCGTCAGGCCAAGGATACCTAGACGCAGACGTGTCGAACCAATGCCCGTTTGATCGCCATTAGTCGACACCGTAACCTGAGATATAAACCAGATCATGGTGGCAGTGGACCTCACGTCGGGACCGGGTCGGAGGTTGTCGTACGAGATCAAGTAGGCTTTGACTTCTGTTCATAATTAAAACAGATAACAAAGACCGTTCCTTGTTAATATTGATTTTAATGATTCATTTATTGTGATCAATATATAAAGATTGACTTTTAAAAAGTATAGTTTATAGTAATCTGTACTGTTTGTATGTTTGCAACGATTTAGCGCAAACACGTATTATCAGATTTTTATAAAACTTTACTAATGTTTTGTTTAACATTGCATGTAGATAAAATAATATATAAATTATTTATCAATTGATTAACATCGTATTTAAATAATTCATAA
>JAGFPH010002608.1:8191-47900 GCA_018207615.1 Philaenus spumarius | reverse complement strand
TCGTATAAAAAACTTAGCAACACATCATGTTTGTTTACTTTCATTACCATAGCAACATTACTTAGAAAATTTGAAGAGTATTACCTTTTTGAGGTTACATTGACAAACTAAAAACAAACACAAACAAAAATCAACGAAACATGCTAACTATATTTTAATTCAATTCAAACATTGGTTGTTACAAGCCTATTATATATAAAACAGCTAATTTGGATCAAAAACTGAACATAATTTTAGGGTGGGCCTACAATGAACCAAAACACCAATTGGGCTAATTATTAGAATCAGGTTTTATTATAATTCTTCACAACTACCAGTTTTTTTTAGATTAGGTCAAATTTTCCAACTGCGAGCGAAGCGAAGCAGCCATTTGAGGCCGAAGGCCGAGGCGGGGTTGGGACGCGGAGCGTCCAGGGGCAGAGCCCCTACTATATATAAAATAGAATGTATGTATGACTGTCTGAGTGTTTGTCCTTTAAGCGTTACCAAACAGTCCATCAGATTACTTTGAAATTTTGCATAGTAACACAGGTTAACCCTGGGAAGGTTTTAGGCCATTCACCGAAATCCTAGGACATTAGGGCTGTGTCCCACCGGACTTCAAAGTTTCAATGTTAATCTTACGGAAGAAAGATTTCTTTTGATTTTATCGGGGGCACAAAAACAGCTGTTCGTATAAAAAGCATAGCAAAACGTCATGTTTGTTTACATCCATTACCGTAACAACATTACTTAGCAGATTTGAAGAGCATGGCTAACTTTCTTGAAATCGCAGCAACACGCTACGGGTAAGCTAGTAACTAATAAAATGAATAAAGTGTAAAATTTCATTGAAATACTTTGATCAGTTTTTGAGAAAATCAATGTCAGACCAATAATAGGCCTAATTTATTGAATTTTTCCTTTCGCGAACCATAAAAAACATTCTGTTACGTCTAAATCCCGCGTGGCTAATCACCTGGTTTAAACGAAAATAAAAAATACAAATGGACATACTCCAGCCTTAATCAACCATAATTAAAAGCTCTTTATGCGCGTGCGCTAAGGCGTTATTACCTTACTTAAATTTAATGCAACAGCTGATTACGCCATTAAACCAGCTCGGTGAAATTAAAAATGTCAAAAGTTAAGTAAGAAATTCACATTATCATCCGCGAACGATCATTAAACTTTGAACGGAATCGATTCCTTATTCCGTTGGCAACAAAAAAGTTTAGTTTGTAAAAACCAACTATTATTTTGCAACCCTGACCTGCGTAATTACGTACAGGATTATTAAGCTGCCAATCCGACATCTAAGTATATGGTTATGTGCTTAATATCTACGGTTTGATTGTTGGTGCTGCCAACCTTTTAATACTAAATGTACCGGAGCCTGTCAGAACTGATTGCGTTACCAACATCGCAGTTTAAAAAGTACCGTTTCTTTGCGATAATTGTATTTTTTCACTGCCAACCGGCAGTGTTTGTGTTTAAAGTGATATACCGGACAGGTACGATTATTAATGTTACCAACTTTACAATAAGAAAGCTTCGCATAAATTACATTTAAATATCTAGTGTCTGATTGATAATGTTGCTAACCTTTTTATATTGTATCTACAAGAGCCTGACTGATCCTATTGTTAGTGTTACCAACATTAAAGTTCAAACGTCTAATATCAGTTTCAGTGGTAGCAATATTTAAAAACAAATATACCAGTCTCGGTCTGTTCCGATTGGCCTACTACCAACGTTACAATATGGTCCAAGCTTTAATAACTGATACCGTTGACAAAATTTTAATAAATACATTACTCAAATCCAATAGTGTTATTTTAATGCAGGATGGCTGTTACTTTACTGCCAACTTTGTACCACTTATTATAACAAACATGAATTCATCAGATTTTTGGTATTACAAACTTTATAACACTAAATACATCATAGGGGCACAGCCTAACATATTTGATGGTTTGCGTTACCAACTTTGTAGTAACAAAATACACTCGTCCTGCCCTGTAATCTTAAATTACTTGGGGTTTGATGTCTAGCGTTGCTGCCAACTTTACTAAACTAAAACTAAATTTATCTCGACCACACAAGAAGAACACGTTAGGAATCTCGTCAAGATTTGTCATTCTGTTGATACTTTGTAACCATGTCTATTCACTTAAGCTCGTTTTCAAATATTCGCAAAAAAGCTGATTTTAAACTACTTTTTGCAAACGGTTGAAATCACTACTAGAATTACTGTAATTATATATGTTATTGTGATCGTGTTAATTCAAATAAAATGTCAACAATTTTTAAGTAGTCAAATTTATGATTTTGTATCCTACTGACCGTAAAACCGCTTAGAGTTGTCACAGTTGTACCGTGTTTGGACTCAATTTGCGAGGAATAATATTTAGAGTTCAGTAATTAGAGTAAAAATTAAGTAAAGTTAACGGTTTGAAAAATGTGATTTTGTAGCACAAGGGCTAGTTGGTGATTCATAGGAGAACCATTGAGCAGGTAGGCCGTGTGAGTGTGTCTGCGCGTGTGGGAGCGAGGGTCGATTTCATGACTTAGAGCGCACGTCTGTTCGGACAAAGTATAGTATATATAGGGCCTAGATTAAATATACTACTTACCAACAATAACAAAAATAGAATAATATTATAAACCCTTGTAAAAAGTATCAGTTGTAACTATAAGACTGACGATATGACATTTTGTAATACTAGTGGATTGTAGGGGCAATAGCCCCTATATATAGGCTATATTTCTAGGAGCAATGCCTCTTCGTGATGGCCTACCTTTGCGAAGTGTTTTCCAGCGTTATTCATTACAGTAAAAAATAGCAAGTACAGTAGAAATAACTTTATAACGTGTTTAATCATATAGCCTAAGCTTTGATTTTAATTCTCACTTTGAAACAAAAACACAGCTACAATAACAAAACACATCACAAAACTGCACATTCAGTTGTTGTTATGATAGCTGAATTTTCCAATTTATATACAATCACCTGTTTTTAACACGAAAATCGCCTGATTTACACATATATATTCCCATGCTATTTAAATGGGAATTATTATATACAATCACCTGTTTTTAACACTAAAATCACCTGATTTACACCTACATATTCCCATGCTATTTAAATGGTAATTATTTTATTCCGTAACCAATTCTCGTGACACAATTAACGAAAATGAATATTTTTCCCAAAAACTTCATGCCCAGACCTCTAACAGCTTTCTACGACCTACCGTTCGCTCACAATTTCATTTGCAAATTTGGGCTTACGGCATCTATACATATAAAAGCGAAATACCACTCACTCACTCATCACGATTTCTCAAAAACTACCGAACGGATTGAAATGAAATTTGGTATGTAGCTTCCTCTAGGGGCATAGGTGCTCACTAAGAAAAGGTTTGAAAAAATTCGAAATTTTAGGGGTGGGGGGGTTTGGGAGGATCAAAGTTATTAAAAACCGATTTCTTCAAAACTACCGAACGGATTGGAATGAAATTTGGTATGTAGCTTCCTCTAGGGCCATAGGTGCGTACTAAGAAAGGGTTTGAAAAAATTCGAAAATTTATGGGGGTTTGGGGGATCAAAGTTATTAAAAAACGATTTCTTCAAAACTACCGAACGGATTGGAATGAAATTTGGTATGTACCTTCCTCTAGGGCCATAGGTGCGTACTAAGACAGGGTTTGAAAAAATTCGAAATTTTATGGGTGTGTGGGGGGATCATAGTTATTAAATCACGATTTCTTCAAAACTACCGAACGGATTGGAATGAAATTTGGTATGTAGCTTCCTGTAGGGCCATAGGCACTCGCTAAGAAAGGATTTCAAAAATTTCGAAATTTTAGGAGGGGTTTGGGGGGATCAAAGTTACTAAAATTATAATTTCAAATCTTTTATTATTATGACAATAGTGTTTTTATTATTTAAGATCTATATATATATATATAAGCCAAATACCACTCACTGACTGAACACTTAAAAAGAATACAATTACGTTAAAAAGACTGAAAATACCAACCACCACAGGCAACGCCGTACGGGTCAGCTAGTTAGATATATAGATATTAAAGATAAAAGGATTTGACAAAGCTATTGAGAGTTAAGGGGTATCATGGATTTTATCCTAGCCCGTCTTCAATGTATAAAGATTAACACGTCTCCTACCCACATAGAGGAAAGTAGCAATTATTTGAAGTAATCATTAGAGGAAACATTAAGTAAGAGAATACTTGCTATGTTTTCCTGACCGCAAATTATCAAATCACTTCGCCAAACTAAATATATAATTTACCGAGTTTCACTATAGACTACTATTAAGATATCCTAGTGACGTCATCAGGCTATGCGGGTAGTGCTGGTGATCACGTATATATACGGGCGTAACCATAGGGGTGGTAATTGCCAGTATAAAAAGAAATCAATTCCATATCGAAACTAATCAAGCATAAAATTAACTGTTGATACCAACAATGGAAAGTATTTTTATTAATCTATAGGAATAAACCTCTCTTTTGATGCTCGACTTCCTATAAAAGTTATGCCTCACATGTTGTTTGAGAATATAGGCTGGATTTGTGAAAAACCGTTATAATTTTAGAAAATAACAAAGGCCTAAGTTTATACACGCCACCCGGCTGAAGACTTTGCAGATGATATCCTTTTTTCAGGAAAGTAAGACTTTTTTGGTAAGTGGTACCAACTACCAAATGAACTACCGTGACTAGTGAATATTTCTGGCGATTTTTAGCGAATTTCCATAAGAAAAATGTGCTATTGCAGTGGCCCTTATGGTAAGACCCAAAGTCGGGAGTAGTAAATGAGCACCGATCATGGTAACCAGAAAATGTTTTGGGGTGTCATCATATATATAAAAATCATATATATATATACGTATATATGTGTTCGCACTCTAGCGGCCGCATTTTAAGTCCGATTTGGTTCAAATTGGGTACACATGTTGGTTGTCTACGTCGCTCGGACGAGTTCGTTAGCCAAAATAATCCAACAACCGGAAGCACGTTTTTTTACTTCCCGCTAAAAGAAAATTGAAAATTTTCTAAAATCGGGAAGTTATTGGTTTCACCCCGTTTTTCGAAAATCGAGTATTCATCAGATCTCGACGTTTTGAGGTCCTAGGAATCTTCCCTGACCACTTCCGAGAGGGTGTCACCCTGTCTGTATGTATGTGTGTATGTAAGTATGTGACCCGCTTATAACTTTTGAACGGCTTAACCGATTGGATCCTACCAAACGGCGTTCTAAAGAGTTCCATCAAACTTAGATTTCCTGAGAATTTCAACTAATTCGGACCGGTAGGTTCTGAAAAATTTCGAAAAAACTAAGAAATAAAAAATTTTCAAATCAGGTTTTTTTGGAATAACTTTTAAACGGCTTTACCGATCAATTCCAAAATCTAATCAGCTTTTAACCTTGAAAAGCGACGTCGATCGCTACCAGTCCAGTCAAAATCGGTTAATTCGTTCGTGAGATATCGTGAACGAAAGAAAATAAAAAAAGTGTTTTTTCTCAATTTCTCCGAAATTTTTCATCAGAAAATTTTTTGTTGTCGACCCTTTCAATGGACTCAAAAAACTGCATCGATTGCCGCAAATCGCATAAAAATCGGTTGATTCATTAAAAAGTTATGGCAGTTCAAAATTTCCAAAAATAGTGTTTGTTGTAATTAAACTTAGCGGGAAGTTACATGGATGGCCTTTAGGGTCAACCGTTTTCAAATTTTTTTACCGAAAGTAACTATTGTTTGAGATTTTTCCTACGATAATAAATGTTTTTTACAGTTTTCTCTACAAATATATATAAATGTAGGATGTTATTCCGCACTTTTTTTTACGCGACCTTATAGCTCGCTTGGTTCCCCCAAAACCGGTCAAAACGTAAAATACCATAAAAGTACCCGGTTCAAAGCCCTGCGGTGGATTTTACCGCGGGGTTGGCGTGCAAAGCACGCAATGCATTGTGTATTGAAGATACTCCGAACATGCGGAATGGCATGGGAACCATTTTGCAGCTATTCAGCAACGTCATGAATAGACCTAGTTCCCAAATTGTTGGTTGAAACCCTAAAACATAGGCCTATAAACTTAATTTTGGAAATTTGCTCAACTCACGTCAGCGGTTCAGCTGCGTGGTCGTATTATTTAGGTGTTGGCACAACTGCGGCAGTGTGGCAAGGTGGCGTGTTGTAAACTTTCCAAAACAAAAATTGAACCCTCGAGTTTTTAAATTAGAATAGTTCAGTTTATTAACGAACGATTGACGTACGTATTTTCGAAAATGTGGAAACTATGCTTCGCATTGAATTTTCAAAGTACAAAACCGATGTTAATGATTTTAAAGGCCAAAAAATGCTAATTTTTCCTAAGCATTTAACATGTAACGTTTAGTATGCATAATTAAGGTTTTCTAGAAGTGTGGCTTAGAAACACGAAAATCAATTACTGTGTATAATATTTTTAAATCATCGTGTGCTTTAAAATCTTAATTTTAATATTGGAAGTTAATTTTTTATTATTTCGGTAGATATCGGTAGATATCAGGGTAGCTCAGATGGCAAGAGCGTCACGACGGATACGTGAAGGTCCCGGGTTCAACTCCCGGTCATGGTCTATGTTTTTTCACTTGTAATTTAATTTAGTTAATTTTTTGATGAGAGAATTACGAAAGTTATTTTAAGCCTTGAAACCGATGTTAATGATTTTTATAAGAATAAACGTAACAGGAACTGGAAACTAATTTTCTCACAAACATATTTAAATTATTAAACAGATTCACTGTGACTTCATAATTGTAGGTGGGGTAGGAGAGGTGATTAAGTAGGAGATTAACTAATACATATTATTATTATTATCTAGAGAGAAAACTATTCGATCGATTTCGAACAAATTTGCACCAAACACGTCAATTAGGGCTGTACAGAAGCAAGAAAAACGGTTTTGAACATTTTTGAAAAACAACCCCCTTTATGGCCAAAAAACCCCCAAAAATCAGTTATTATTAATTATTAGCAAAACGAGAATTTATAGAAAGATGCGGTTTTTTACATATGGTAGGGTACATTAAAGGCTACAAATAAGCCAAATTTTATCAAAATCGTTAGAGCCATTTTTTTATAAAAAAAATAATAACTGATCTTTTTGGGGTTTTTGCCAAAAAGGGGGTTGTTTTTCAAAATTGTTCAAAACCGTTTTTCGAGCATCTATATAGTCCTACTTGACATGTCTGGTGCAAATTTGTTTAAAATCGATCGAGTAGTTTTTGCTCTAGCTTTGTATACATACAGAAAGACATACATACAGAAGGACATTTTGTAGAAACCACTTTTTTGGACTCTCAGAGGGTCCCAAAACGGATATTTTCACAAAAATCTCAACATCAATTTTTTTGCGATCACTATACTTTCTCTATATACTATAGTATAGTGAGAAAGTAAAGTGGTATTTAAAAAATCTCATTTCAGTTAAGAATTTCGGTTTGTTTTAGAAAAAATTTTTTCGTAGTTCCAAAAATATCCAAGAGAATGCGCGGCTGTCGTATGTCGTAAAGTAGTACCAAAAACCTCCGCTATGGTGCGCTAATAAACGTTCCACACACAGATCTAATTTACAACGCCTAAAGCAATGCTAATTAAGCGATTATAAGCGAACGCTTTTATATAAAAACAAATAAGGACACAACTTGATTGTTTTCGAATTAAATGTCAATTTCTCGCGCCATTTTGTACGAAAATAAACCAACCTCAGTTAATTAATGCGGCAGGAGGGCGATGAAAACTTGTTTTGCGTTTTATTGTTTTACCCAGTTACAGTAGGTAAGTGCATGTTGTTGTCACATTGCAAAATGCCAAAGTCATTACTGGGAAATAAACCAGAGTTGTA
Source organism: Philaenus spumarius (assembly GCA_018207615.1). Classification (NCBI taxonomy): domain Eukaryota; kingdom Metazoa; phylum Arthropoda; class Insecta; order Hemiptera; family Aphrophoridae; genus Philaenus; species Philaenus spumarius. The sequence continues at coordinate 39,999 of JAGFPH010002608.1, read as the reverse complement.
TACCTTTTATAGAATGCTATTGTATTGTCTGTGGGTACTCATTTAAAATGTAGGCATATATGTTGTAACTAGCGTTTCATACAAATAGAAATACTACTGGTCAGATTTTCCTGTCAGCTTGTCTGTGTGTCACTCAGAGACATTGCTACAACGTATGGAGGGGGGGGGGGGGGAAAAATTTAAAATTACCCAACAATTTTACCCACATTTCCCAACTTTGTGTGGGGGTTCCAGGGGGCTCTGGGTTATTTTGTGTGTAATAAATCCCAGTAAAGAGGCCCTGGATGCTCACCCTTGGATTTTTTTTTTTAATGGACTTCTCTAAGTAGGGGTTTTAACATTGCAGGTGCTCTATTGAGTATTTCAAGAGTTTTTAATATTTTACATGAATTTTTACATGTTCATCGCATTATTGAAAAAACATTCCCCACATTTTCTCCACAATTTTCTTTACCCCAATATTTGTCGCAAACTTAAAAATTTCCCCATTTTGGGAAAAACAACAAATTTGGCAACACTGGTCTGTCAGCCTGGCGCAGTGCAAGTCAGTGACAGTCAGTGTTGCCACAATAACAAGGGTTGGAATTAAATTTCCCAGAACATCATTTGAAAGAAGACAATGTATTTATCTGGTACAGAAATATTTGGATTTGCCCAACATTTTTTAATTGGAAATTATAACTTGCTTGTTTTTTGTGAATGTTGATTAACAATAAAAACTTTTGAAACTCAAACCGAGTATTGGAGTTTTTGAAGGTTTTTGCACGCAATTTAACCTAAAAATCAAAATTCCAATGGGATTTAACATCATAATTAAAAAAAAAAAAAACTCAACGGCAACTACTTTTAATAAAAGGTATAAAATTAGGAAAAATATATTTTTGTTTGAATTTTCAAACAATACTTTTCATATTTAAAGTCACGCGTAAAAAGTATAAAGCCTTCCTAATAATTTATTAAGTTATTTCCCTTATTTTTTACTTATAAATATAATTTCAAATACGATATTACTAATGCATGTTTCAACTATCTCGCGGCTAGCGATTCAAGTCGGTTGTGCCGCTATTAGCCAACCTAACAACGTCAACTCACAATTCATTCTCTTTGTATTAGATTATGCTGAGAGTAAGAGAACGGTAAGTGAGCGATTAGCAGACGCTGAGACTGTTGCTTTCAGTCCAGCACTGTCCAGTCCCGTTTCTCAAAAAGTCACAAAGGACCAATTTCATTAAAATCTCTTGCGATTTTTTCTTATTCAATAACTAGGGGACTTTGCCCCCTGCTCGCTCCGCTTGCCAACCCCCACCACATTTCTCTATATTAAAACTTTATTATAATATATTAATATTATAATAATTATAATAAAGTATAATTATATACTATGTATCGTCTATTCCCTAGACCGAAGTCTAGAACACTGCTTAGTTGTGTAGGTCGGCCCTAAAAAGGACCGCAAGTGTTGCCTGAAGGGCGTGTTATTGTTTCGGGCGTCCGTAGCTACAGATCGGCCAAAATTTCTGTGCGCGCGACCAGACCTGGTCGGTTCCAGGCAAGGGGGTTGGCGGGGGTACTTTTGTGAAAACATCCGTGTCTTGCTACTACAGCGCAGCGAGGTAGAAACCATGGAGTGCTCCCCAAATGAGCAGAAAACGGTGGACGCATTGTCATTTACACGCTCCTGGTCCTCTTACGAATAATAAAACTACAATTAAATTTATATATTTATTTTCTGCATGAATTGCCGCATCCAACGGTATAAATAAATTTTAGTTTAAAATTATGCGTTATTTTTAATAATGAAAAAGATTAGAAAGTTGTAACAGCATTACATGAAAAAGTCAGTAAGCCCTGAAATTTTTTATTTTTGAGGTTGAAACAAACTTCCAGCGAGAAAGTTGTAGCTAATTTGTTGATCTTCAAAATTTATTCGAAAACATTTTCGATAGAACTTCTAGTTTGTTCAATAATCCGATGTGAACTACCGCTATGTTCTAATATATAAAACGAGTTTGGTATAATTTTTAATACCATTTTCAGTAGATTTCAAATACACATCTTAAAACGTTAATTTGTTATTCTGTTAAGAAAGTAAATAAATATTGAATATAGGCTTTGTAAAATGCGGAGAGCAACAGGCTATGTTTTTAGTGCCGCTAGTAGCGAACCGTCCGCGCGCACAGAAGTTTTGGCCGACCTGTACCCGTAGTTTCATTCGGGATGGTAAAGAAGCCGAAGAAGGTTCGCTTGGAAAATCCGACTGAAACAAATCGGGCTGTAAAAACAATAGCGAGCAGATTAACCTAATCTAGAAACACCAAAGCGGGCTCCAGGGTAATTAGAGCTGTGTATGGGACCGTCAGGCCAAGGATACCTAGACGCAGACGTGTCGAACCAATGCCCGTTTGATCGCCATTAGTCGACACCGTAACCTGAGATATAAACCAGATCATGGTGGCAGTGGACCTCACGTCGGGACCGGGTCGGAGGTTGTCGTACGAGATCGAGTAGGCTTTGACTTCTGTTCATAATTAAAAAAGATAACAAAGACCGAATCGATTTTAACGGTTATTCGATTTTAATGATTCATTTATTGCTATCGATTAATAAAGATTGACTTTTAAAAAGTATAGTTTATAGTAATCTGTACTGTTTGTATGTTTGCAACGATTTAACGCAAACACGTATTATCAGATTTTTATAAAACTTTACTAATGTTTTGTTTAACATTGCATGTAGATAAAATATAAATTAATTATTAATTGATTAACATCGTATTTAAATAATTCATAAACAGTAAATTGACTTTCTTATTATTGCAAATTGGTACACAATTGTAAGGATCAAGTTTCATTTTGTTAAAATATTAAATTTAGTAAGCTAAGCGCCCCTTACACCCACATCTCCATAGCTTCGTCAACCTGCAGCCATTCTTTTCGTGCCAAAGTCTATGCCGTAATCGGGCGATAAAAACTCAACGATTCGAATCCACATAATTTGTCTTTATTGTAGAACTCGTGATTTTATGTCCCGTATTAAAGCAAAACAAGTTGCAACGAACAAATCACACGAAACCGGTTCCGACGCATGCGCTGTTTGTTTGTATTGTTAATCGGTTAAACACAGCTGCCGAGTTGATGCGCCGAAACTAAATCACAGAGTGGATCGTGGCCTAGAATATATACGCTGCGTTTTTACTTGTATCAATTACATCGATACGAATCGGAGGCGTGTCTTTTGAAATAATTGTTTTCTGGGCGGAGTTAGGGACCGGTTTTTATTGGACGGAAAAACTGAGACGGATCATTTTGTTGGATATGTTTTGAAATTGCAAGATTGGAGAATTTGTTGTAAATCAAACTTTTACGAGACTTCTAATACATTTGTATCAGTTAAAACAAGCCTGTTTAAAAACACACAGCTGAGTACGATTTCTTTATTATTTTGAAAATTTCCATTTTAATATCATTTACAATAAGAAACCTTGTTAAAAGTGAGTACGCCTAGCATTCGGTCAATTTTGGAGAATTACCTACTGCAGTCGTTACCATAACAATTTATTTTCTGAAAATGTTTACTTAGTATTTTCCCTAGGCACTTAAACCATAACAACTCAAATGTTTATAACTATGTTAACACAACTTACACAATGAGGAAGCACAATTTCCATTTCAGAGGTATTGGCAAGTAAACTATTTTAACACAAATTACGAAATGAGGAAGCACAATGTCCATTTCAGAGGTATTGCCAAGTAAACTATTTTAAAACAACTTACGAAATGTGGAAGCACAATGTCCATTTCAGAGGTACAATACCAAGTAAACTATTTTAACACAACTTACACAATGAGGAAGTACAATGTACATTTCAGAGGTATTACCAAGTAAACTATTTTAACACAACTTGCAAAATGAGGAAGTACAATGCACATTTTAGAGGTACCATACCAAGTAAACTATTTTAACACAACTTACAAAATGAGGAAGCATAATGTCCACTTCAGAGGTATTGCCAAGTAAACTATTTTAAAACCACTTACGAAATGAGGAATCACAATGCACATTTCAGAGGGATTACCAAGTAAACTATTTTAACACAACTTGCAAAATGAGGAAGCACAATGTCCATTTCAGAGGTATTACCAAGTAAACTATTTTAAAACCACTTACGTAATAAGAAATCACAATGTCCCTTTCAGAGGTATACCTAGTAAACTATTTTAACAGAACTTATAAAACGAAGAAGCACAATGTCTATTTCATTGGGAGCATGCATGTATTATATATTGTGGTACGATACGGTGCGCGAGATTTCATTCAAATACCCATGTAAAAAGCGCCGAACTGGCCATAAGAGGTTTTTAATTCAAAAAACGTCTGAGTGTATTTTTTTTAAATTTTATTGGACTATAAAACAAAGAACCCTGAACACAGCGCAGCCATAACCTATATTTACCGGTACAAACAATTGTGCCTGTCCATGGTGTAGTTAAATTATACGCAACAGAGATGGGAAAGTGACTGAATATATGGAGACAAAGAGCAAGTGGCTCGTAGCGATACGGTTGCGTCCAAAGGTCACTGGTGAGCTCGAGGAGCGAACCTTTCACTGGTCGTAGAGGACATTCATTCACAACAAGCAATGTTTATATTATTACACATCAAGAATTACTATTTTATGTAAGTCGCAATTACCGAGTTAACAGATTTCAGAGAAGTAATTTTCTGCTCGCCTTTGTCAGGATCGTACAATTGTGTGTAAGTGTGTAATGAGTATGAGGACACATTGGTAGGAATTAAGTATAACTTGTTGAATTATTGCACAAATAAGAAATGTCTGTATGCCACGTGTGCATAAAGTGGATATGTCAAGTAAGTCTTTGTTTATAAATATTTTTTTTCAACAACGCATAAGGCGGACTGAAAACATTGTGTTTTTAAAATAACTGAGTGTCGACTAGTTAGTACGTCGGGCATTTATTTTTTACCTGAAACTCGTTTTATCCCTGTTTTAATTGCATTTAAAATATGCTGAAAGGTTTAAAATATGTTAAAAGAAATTAAATTTCGCCCAAACTAAAATAGTATATTTACTAATCTAAAAAAAATCAATGACTAATTTTAAATTACTGTTAAAAAATCGCTAACGCAACCACTGTGTATTGTGTAAGAATAACGTCTTAAAGTTGCATGTAAAATCCAAATCCGTAAAAAAATAGGAATTTCCATAAGAAATTTCAAAGTTGACTGCCATATTGGAAAATTGCGGCCATTCAGAAATAATTTAATTACATACTTTTTAATTTCTCATAAAACAAGGAAAGGTTCACCATTTAAAGTTTGCTGTAAAATTAATACTTTCTGAGATCCCAATGGTGACCCAATTAAAAATCACATAAATTATAAAATGTTTGAGAGGCTGTATCTCATAAACGGTCGGGTTTAGGAAAATATACAAAAGAATAAAAACGTCTTAAATTTGTGTCCCTAATCGAAATTCAACATAAAAATATCAGTTTCCATTTGAAAAAATTAAGTTGGCCTCCTTATTGGAAAAATGGCGGAGTTTTTGGAAACTGTAATATAGTATTTTTAATACAAGGGAAAAAATAGGGAATTTCCCCCATTTAAAGTTTGTTGTAACTTTTATAGTTTCCAAGATCCCAACGGTGGCCATCTTGAGTTGATCATCCTGTATACTAAACAGTATAGACCTAAGATGTTCTCCTTTATTATTAGCGAATTTCCATAGGAAAAATGAGCTATTGCAGTGGCCCTTATGGTAAGACCCAAGGTCGGGAGTAGCAAATGAGCACCGATCATGGTCCCTAGAACACGTTTTTGGGTGTCATTAAAATTCATATATATATATGTATATATGTGTTCAGACTCTAGCGGCCGCATTTTAAGTCCGATTTGGTTCAAATTTGGTACACATGTTGGTTGTCTACGTCGCTCGGACGAGTTCGTTAGCCAAAAAAATCCAACAACCGGAAGTGCGTTTTTTGACCGGAAGTAACTATTTTTTGACATTTTTACTACGAGAATTAAAATTTTTTAGAGTGTTTTCTAAAAATATAAATGTGGGATGTTATTCTGCACATTTCATTTTTTTACGCGACCTTATAGCTTGCTCGGTTCCCCCAAAATCGATCAAAACGTAAAATACCATAAAAGTACCCGGTTCAAAGCCATGTGGCGCAATGCATCGTGTATTGAAGATACTCCCAATACGGGGGTTGGCGTGCGAAGCACGCAATGCTTTATGTGTTAAAGAAACTCCCAATTTTCGGAATGGCGTGCGAAGCACGCAATGTTTTGAATATTGAAGACACTCCCAATATGCGGATTGGCGTGCGAAGCATTTTGCAGCTATTCAGCGCCGTCGTGAGTAGACTTATTTCCCAAATTGTTTGTTGAAGCCCTAAAACATAGGCCTATAAATTTAATTTTGGAAATTTGCTCAACTCACGTCAGCGGTCCAGCTGCGTGGTCGAATTATTTTAGTATTTAGCAGTTAAATTTAAAATAAAAATTCAAGGTAAATATATTTAACAAATACGATTTATTTGGGAGACATTAAGTAGAAACGACCCTGCACCGAATCCAATATGATGTATCTCTATTAATTCTGAATTTTCAAAACATTCAAAATCAAAGTGAAGGTATTTAAGGGTCTTCTATACCCTGCGTAAAACAGCAAAAATACGCACTTCGTACTACCGTGTTTCGGACGCCGTTTTTCAACTTAAAAAGTTTTGAAACATCTTAAATTGTTCTTAAAGACTTTGCGCTTTTGTCTTATATCTCATAATTGAAAGAAATCGACGGCAACTCCTTTCAATCAACAGTTTAACTGAGTAAAAATCGATTATTTTCAACGCAATTTTTGGGAATTTTAAGCAATAATTTCCATATTTTAAGCTAACACGTAAAAAATATAAAGCCTTCTTTATAACTTGAAGTAGTTTCCCAGATTATTAATTTATAAATAGAATCCGAAACCCGTTATTACGAATGCATGTTTCAACGATTTTGCGGCTTCAGTCAGACCTTTTGTATTGAAATCATACTGTACACTCGGGAGTTTTCTTCAAGGTAAACAAGAGCCTTAACAAACATTATTTACTTGAAGAGACTTTAACGTTAGGGTAGAAACGTATGCGTATTTGTTGAACGAATGAAATTTCCCATCTTATTTATTTAATCTCTGTTAACCTTAACACTAAAAACAATAAAATTCAACACACGTTATTTTAGTCGGGATATTTTAATACTAGAAAAGAAACAAACGCTCGGTACATTAAAAATTTGTTAAATACATTAAAATTCTCTATTTTATTTAAAGGAATTATTAATCTCACAACATGAATTTTTAATGCACATTATTTAATTAAAAGACTTTAATGCCAGTATAGAAACGAACGCGTCGGCGAACACATTTCACGACGAGCCCGACAATTTGTCGGAATCTTTTGTCAGGGATTTAAAAATTACCGACGAATTTAGACCGACCGAACAATAGTGAAGAATGCGCATTAACGAGCTCGCGAACCTAATTGAACGTAACGTCCTTGACGGAATCAAAGAATCGTCCAACGCCCAGCCCAACTCCGTGTATGGTAAACTTATATTTTACAGGAAATTATGTTCAGTTGCATAAACGGAACGTAAAGTAACGAACGATGTTTACAGTCACCTAATAACAAAGAATTATAGTTGTATCACCTTGCTTCCATATTTGTAAATATTTTGCAACCCGAGATTACGAGGTTTCTCAAGAGACGTGACTCGAACATCTGGTGCGGGTTTTACTTTTCTTTGAAATAAGATAAAAGAACGTTATCTCATCATCGATAGCTTTTACTTGCAATCATCTAATGTCACGCGTGGTTGCTAAAAACAGGTTTAGTTTTTAGTCAGAATTCCCGGTGAACTTTAATTGACTGTTGGACGCTTTCAACTGACTAAATCTAGAAGGTCGTAAACCGTTATGTTTATAATTTACAGCCTGAGTGATTCAAAAGATTAGAACAATATTTCGGTTCAAAAGTAAAATAATTCGACCACGCAGCTGAACCGCTGACGTGAGTTGAGCCAATTTCCAAAATTAAGTTTATAGGCCTATGTTTTAGGGTTTCAACCAACAATTTGGGAAATATGTGTATTCACGACGGTGCTGAATAGCTGCAAAATGGTTCGCACACCATTCCGCATATTGGGAGTGTCTACAATACACAATGCATTGCGTGCTTCGCACGCCAACCCCACGGTAGAATCCACCACATGGCTTTGAACCGGGTACTTCTATGCTATTTTACGTTTTGATCGATTTTGGAGGACCCAAGCGAGCTATAAGATCGCGTAAAAAAGTAAATTTGCAGAATAACATCCTGCATTTATATGTGTAGAAAAAACTCAAAAACAAATTCATTCTCGTAGGAAAAATCTAAAAAAATAGGTATTTCAGGTCAAAAAACGTGCTTCCGATTGTTGGATTTTTTTTACTAACGAACTCGTCCGAGCGACGTAGACAACCAACACGTGTAACAAATTTTAACCAAATCGGACTTAAAATGCGGCCGCTAGAGTCCGCACACATAACACACACACACACACATATATATATATATATATATATGATGTTTAATGACACCCCAAAAAGGGACCATGATCGGTGCTCAATTGCTACTCCCGACCTTGGGTCTTACCATAGGGGCCACTGCAATAGCTCATTTTTCCTACGGAAATTCGCTAAAAACAAATCCGTAAATCCTGCGTTTTTCATGAGTCCTTTTATTTTATAATCGTCATATTATAAGTTTCAAGGTAAATAGAAATATTAACATAAGTTTTGCTATTCTCATTATCATAGATTCTTTTACAAACATACCAGAAAACCCATACTTTAAAATTTGTAAAACGGCCCGCATTTCAACCATAACATTAGCTTTTATATGAGTTGGTAGATTCACATTACATGAAAACTGTGCACTCACCAGTTAAGTACTAAATAAATGATTTAGGCCTCTAAATAACTGTATTTGTCCATTTATTGATGAAAGATTTTGAATGTTTGTACACAAATCAGGTGTTGAATGTAGGCTATTTTCCAGTCGGATTACCACTAACGGCTGATTTGAAATTTTTAAATAAATAATATTGCTATGCTAAAATGACCTTGAGGTCAGATAAACCAGTTATGTATTGAATAGTCCATGCTCTTATGGACTTGTTTATAGATTTTGCGTTACAACAGCCCTCATGTATTGGTTTAGCAAGCATAAGCCATAAATCTATCAATTTCGTATAGTCACTGTTCCTTCCAATTTTTGAAAAACCATGCTCGTCTCCTCAATGAAGATGCTTAAAAAAGTGTCTATTGCGGGAATTCGTAAAATAAAATTAAACTGTTTTATTTTAGGATTCCTTACTTTACAAGAAAAAACGGATCATGGATTTGTGCGTCTGTCTATGTGTCTGTCGGACAAAATAGACTGTAAGATACAGACGAATCAAGTACACGAGTTTTCCTTTTAACCCTTTGGCGCATTATGACGTACGTTGCATTTTTATTTAATTTTAACTGTACTATGACGAACTCTATAGCCTAATATCGAAGCAAAATGTTGGAAAATAATCAGAAGAACCGATAGGCCTATACCCGGAGAACAAACAACTATTTATAGTCATAATCTGTTAGCGGATCAAGCACTGTTGAACATAAGCTTTCAAATCAAATTGTGTTTGAATCATTAATTTTGATGAATAATTAAGGGAGATATGGCCCCAAAAAACACGTTTGGGAAATAATATACAGACAGTATATACTTTTATCCAAAAACAAATACAAATCTATAGTCTGTCCAAACAGCCAAGCGCTCTAGACCATAAAATCGACCCTCGCTCCCACACGCACAGACACACTCACACGGCCTACCTGCTTAATGTTTCTCCTATGAATCACCAACTAGCCCTTGTGCTACAAAATTACATTTTTCTATCCGTTAACTTTACTAAATTTTCACTCTAATTACTGAAATCTAAATATTATTCATCGCGAAATGAGTCGAAACACGGTACAATTGCGACAACTCTAAGCGGTTTTACGGTCAGTAGGTTACAAAATCATAAATTTGACTACTTAAAAATGGTTATTGGCATTTTATTTGAATTAGCACGATCGCAATAACATATATAATTACAGTAATTCTAATAGTGATTTCAAACGTTTGCAAAAAACAAAGAAACTAAATCAGAATCAATATAACAGTGAACTTATACTAAGAGTAAAATAATAGTAGTTTACGCAACGATTGTATTATGAAGGCCTTTAAGCCACGAGTGAGATGTAAGTTGGAACACGAGCGAAGCGAGTGTTCTAAATATCTCACGAGTGGCTTAAAGGCTGAATACAATCGTTGCGTACACTACTTTATCTACGACCAAAAATATACAGGGTGTAAAAAAATAAGAAGTGTGTAATAATTCTTCAATTTGATACCCTTTTAACAGGAGTGAAATTAACATTCCTTTTACTCATAACCATACTAAAAAATTCATCACTATCACTCATGTTTGCGGAATGCGTCAACTCACGTTTGAGGTTAGTTACAATAACACACTAACGTCCGGAACGTATGGGTACAATCAGCTGATGTACGAATAGCGTTATTTTTATTACAACTCTACTTCCGTCAAATGACGAGCTCTCATTGGTCTAGAGCCTATTATGTAAAGTGACTCCTGTTAGGTAAAGATATCATTACCTAATCGGGTTGGCTTTTGGTTTGTAATGTACCTCTTTCTGATGTTACTTGTAATAGCGTTATTGGTGTTTATTGCAATGGTCGTAGATAAAAATAATTACAAATTCATTTTGCAATGTTACTGTAGGCTACATATAGTTTTTTTTGTCAGCTTTGTTTATTACCGTCTTGTTTGGAAATTTTACTCTTAGTATACGTTCACTGTTATATTGATTCTGATTTAGTTTCTTTGTTTTTTTCAAACGTTGGAAATTTTACTACTAGAATTACTGTAATTATGTAAGTTATTGTGATCGTGTTAATTCAAATAAAATGTCAAAAACCATTTTTAAGAAGTCAAATTTATGATTTTGTAACCTACTGGCCGTAAAACCGCTTACAAGAGGTGTCACAATTGCACCGTGTTTGGACTCATTTTGCGAGGAATTAGCCTAGTCAACGAATACCTGAAAGGGGGTCTAGAAGGAAAGTGAATAAGCGAAAAGACCAACTATGGTACATTGTTTGGGGTACCTAGTAGTATAACATACTAAAATTCCTTGACCCTAGGGGTCCGGAAGAGGGGGGGGGAGGGGGTTTAAAGTACCATTTTTTTATTTTTGCCTATATCTCAGGAGGGTTGGTTCTGCAAAAAATATATACGTATACAAAATTAAAGCTGACAAAATTCTCTTCATTTTTTGTACATATAGTATTTTTGCTATCTGTAACCATTAATGAGATATACGCTGTCGAAAATCGGTAATTTTCGAAAAAAGCGTTTCTTCGCATTGGAATACTTTATTATTTGTTCCGCCATGTGGTCTACCTTCCAGTTCTTATCTCGTTCGTAGAAAGTCAAATTATTGTGTATTTCGCCTCAGTATATTATTTTATTTTATTATTACTATTATGTCGCTATGTCGACGGAAAAATGTTTTGTTTCTCGCTTTAGTTGAGTTAGTTTTGACTTTCCTTCTAGAATCATTCGTTGACTGGGCTAAATAATATTTAGAGTTCAATAATTAGAGTAAAAATTAAGTAAAGTTAACGGTTAGAAAAATGTAATTTTGTAGCACAAGGGCTAGTTGGCGATTAATTGGAAAACCTTAAGCAGGTAGGCCGTGTGAGTGCGTCTGCGCGTGTGGGAGCGAGGGTCGATTTTATGGTCTAGAACGCTTGGCTGTTTGGACAGACTATAACGTATATTTAGACATTTGCGTAGAATATGCTTCATCTGTGCTGGGTTTCTTGGAAAACCGATTAATTTCGCTCAAGCAGTTCACTTTGCGTTGTTGTTTTGCTATTTCATCTAAAACTGCGAAGAACAAATATAGAAGTGTTCTATTCACATGAGTTGCGATAAGGATCCGGTGAAACTGTTATGGACCTAAGAATAACACTAACTCAACACAAATAACTGATATTTTATACAGTGTATGTGTTTCTTTCACTCTGCAAATTGTTTTCTTTGTTTAGCCCAATCAAGTAGACTATGATACTGCCGTGTGTGTTATGACAGCAAGTTCCTGTGTATAAGTGGATAACAAAGCCCGCTATTGTCGGCTGACAATGGAAACCAACGGTCTGCCATCAACGGTAGTTTTACAAACACAAGCGTATTGGCAAGTCGAAGTTAAAATAAGAGTTCTTTGTTTCTGACATTTTGTTAAGTACATCCTCAGTTTTCAAAAGGCTCTTTTGTTTGGTTTTGTACGCGCAAGCAGAATACGAGCACTGAAAGATTAGAACTGCTGAGGAGAACCAAATCTGTCCAGAGAGTATAAAGATAAGCTTTTAGAGGTTGAACACTTAAATATTATAGCACAGAATGGTCGCATATTGTTTAAAACACACCAAATGCGTGTCGGCCACGCAACAGAGTGAGATTCCATAGCAGGATTAACAGAATTATATTACGGGATGTTGTAACACATGGTTCCATTAGTGGTGTGTAGGCGGCATTTTGCGAAGTATCTTTGAATCTGTAGCGTCTTAAAAATTAAGATAATTCGACCACGCAGCTGAACCGCTGACGTGAGTTGAGCAAATTTCAAAAATTAAGTTTATATTCCTATGTTTTAGGGTTTCAACCAACAATTTGGGAAATACGTCTATTCAAGAGTTTTTGCTTGAATGGCAGGAATTTTTATTATATTAGAGGTTGTATTTCAGTAAATAGCTTATTAGCGAATTTCCAAAGGAAAAATGAGCTATTGCAGTGGCCCTTATGGTAAGACCCAAGGGTTGGGAGTAGCAAATGAGCACCGATCATGGTCCCCAGAACACGTTTTGGGGTGTCATTAAAAATCATATATATACATGTATATAAAAATGTGTTCGCACTCTAGGGGCCGCATTTTAAGTCCGATTTGGTTCAAGTTAGGTACACATGTTGGTTGTCTACGTCGCTCGGACGAGTTCGTTATCCAAAAAAATCCAACAATCGGAAGCACGTTTTTGACCGGAAGTAACCATTTTTTGAGTTTTTTCTACAAATATAAATGTACGATGTTATTCTGCACATTTTGTTTTTTTACGCGACTTATAGCTCGCTTGGTTCCCCCAAAATCGATCGAAACGTAAAGTACCATAGAAGTACCCGGTTCAAAGCCATATGGTGGATTCTACCGTGGGGTTGGCGTGCGAAGCACGCAATGCATTGAGTATTGAAGATACTCCCAATAGGGGGGTTGGCGTGCGAAGCACGCAATGCTTTGTGTATTGAAGATTACTCCCAATATGCGGAATGGCGTGCGAACCGTTTTGCAGGTATTCAGCACCGTCGTGAATAGACTTATTTCCCAAATGGTTGAAACACTAAAATATAGGCCTATAAACTTAATTTTGGAAATTTGCTCAACTCACGTCAGCGGTTCAGCTGCGTTGTCGAATTATTATATAGGCCTACTAGGGGAGCCTCTGCGTGCACCGCACGCCAACCCCGTTAGTACCTGCTATGCATATAATCATGTTATGTTTTCTTTATAATAAAGGTGTAGGATTAATAATAAGCCCAAAGCAAAGATGGTAAATAATGTTAAATGTCCAAATCAAATTGTTTCGTATATTTTTTAACAGCAGTTATAGTAAAGGTTAAAAGAACCAGCAAGGCTCAGGCCTACACTTTATTAAGAACCTAACCTAAAAATTAAAAACACGTATAATTGCTTCAAAGTTTGAAATCAGCTGTTAATGGAAATACTAGAGGAAACAGCTGATTACCGTATCAACAATAAACATGTTTATTTAATATTTAGTATGGTGCTCCCATTGCCTTAAAATATTTAGTATATTTTTTGTTGTTTTTATGTTCAATCGATGCTGTTGTTTTTTAAAGAGTATCTAAAAACATGTTTGTATTCGAATGTAATGCTGTGTTAAAATTTTTACGTAATAAGTCGACTACGAAGATTTGAGATTTTGAACAAACAAATATTTACATTTTTATTTATATAAATAAGGATTACCACGAAGTGCGCCTACCATTTTATTACAACATACTTTGAATAAAAACATAGTTTTCATAGCTTTGCAAAGAAATTGATTCCCAATAGTTTTCCTATAACTCTGACACCAATCATTTTTAGAAAATCGTATTGTAGTCGGAAATAGAGTGGGACATATTTACCTTTTTGAGATTATGTTGATCACCATACATTAAAAATTCTTTAAAACCATTGTTTCGATTTCCTGAAATAACGCCCTAGAATACCTCAGATATCCGACCACCATCGAATACACTCTAAAATACTACTCAGCTCAACTGGGTTTACAATTTTGATCAATCAAACTGTGAAGTGAAACAAGAGTGATTTCTCACCCGTTCAACTTGACAACACCGTACCCTTACTGCTACACGTTTCGTACCACAGTCGGCCATCTGTAGAATATCGTTATCTGTAGTCAACGCATACACGAAGGATCACGTCCTGCCAGACTACCTCATAATATCCTGGAGATGAGGGAATCGTGTGTCTGGTACATCTGGCAGTCCTCAGAGAGAGACAGACGAGCGCCTGCCACGTGTCAGAGAGAGATAACTATATTATCTTTATGTAGAAAGGGTTACACGGAAGGGTTGCCGGTTAGAATTAGAACTGCCGTTTCAAGTGTTTTGAGGAGATGTGCTTCCGTCGAAGGCGAGTGTTGGGGGACGATTTTTGTAATATATCGTTCTGAAAGCAATGATGTCCAGATGTTTAAGAATATTAATTAATCTGAATAGAAAAGAGAAGGGTATATACTCTTAGAGAAAAGTAGCGTAAAAGCAAACAAACTGGTACAAAAAAAAAATTAACTCATACAAAAACTACACATTGCACCATCTTAAATCTACCTGAATTTCTAAAAGGCATCATACTCTTTAAGATAACACAAACATGAAAAATATCCATCAAGAACTTTTTAAGTAATAACAATTTAAAAAATACCTCTGTAAATGTGCCAAACTTTTTTTTTTATATCTATGATTAGATTTTTGTTTAGGAATCTGCCAGGCTCATGCTGGGTTTGTAAACGTCTGTTAATAACAAGGGAACATCAAAATATCCTAGCTTTTAATAAATCCTACGTCTTTAATGAAAAGACATTCTTAAATTTGCGATTGAAGGAAGGGGTTGGCGTGCGAAACACGCACAAGGTTTCAGCTAGTTTGTTTTGAATCAAGTAAATAAATGATTAGGATATCATTTGGTACTATATTGAGCCAATATACAGGGGTGGTGAAAAGTCCCGGAACGGGTTAATATTTTTTTAAGCGTTACAGATGGAACTGTATAACTTGGTACACTGTTACTGGGCATAAAACACTATTTTACCACAATTTCAATGAGCAGCTACCACTTCTGGGGGACGGCCCACAAGGAGTCAGAAGAAAATCTTAAATGAGAGCGTGGGTTGAGTTGTACTGTACATCAAATTAAAGGTATAATTTAGTAGAATACAATGCCGCAAATCCGATTTCAAAAGGTTCACCCTAAACAAAATGACGGCCTTAAACGTATTGAAATAAATCGACATAAAGTCGCTAATAGGATCTCGAAAAGGAAGAGTTTTTAGAAAAATTTCAAGAGAAAAAAAATGTTTATTTTAACTTGCTTTACCTAAACAATTGCTTCCAAATCGATTTCGTAAATTTTATTTTTATTCCTCCATCTTGGAAAATTTTGTAAAAAATAAAAATTTACGAAATCGATTTGGGAGCAATTGTTTAGGTCAAGCACTTTGAAATAAACTATTTTTGTCTCTTGAAATTTTTTCTAAAAACTCTTCCTTTTCGAGATCCTATTAGCAACTTTATCTCGATTTATTTCAACACGTTTAAGGCCGTAATTTTGTTTACGGTGAACCTTTTGAAGTCTAATTTGCGGCATTATTTAGACCTTTAATTTGATGTACAACTCAACCCACACTCTCATTTAAGATTTTTTTCTGACTCCTTGTGGGCCGTCCCCCCGAAGTGGTAGCGGCTCATAGTGTTTTATGCATAGTAACTGTGTAACAAGTTGAATAGTTCCATCTGTAACGGTTAAAAAAATATTAACCCGTTCCGGGAATTTTCACCACCCCTGTATAATAATTCTATTACTTTTTATTAAAAACTCCGCTCACGTGTTTTATTTGAAAGGAAACCAGTGCAAGAACATAAAGTAGACAAAATTCGAGCTGCTGTAGGCTGACAAAACGTCTAACACTACTTTTCCAAGCTGCAATAAGTGTTAAGTTTTGTGCAATGGTAACAAGAGTTGCTTTTCTTAATTTTTGATATTCCGATACTCGGCGAGAAAGATTGTTGGAGTGATCTAGTTATTTTTCTTGACGATCCTAGGCATTTTTGGGGAACTGAAAATCCTCGCTTAAGGTTCGGCTCTCTACATTCAAAACGGCGAAGTTGGGTACCAATTTCAATGTTAAATAACCAAAACATACCTTCACTATTAAGCATATTTTTGTGCTGTTTTTGTCAAAAAACGAAAGCTGTGTTTTTTTCTTAAAGTCAAATAGATTGTGGGTGTTGATTGCTAAGGTTTTTTGCAATATATCTTTTTACAACTGAGTAAAAAATTAATAAAGTTTACTATTTTTTACTATTTATATCATACGTTTATAAAAACAATAACACGTTTTTTGAAAATGTATTCGGCAATCAACATCCGCATATGACAGTACTTCAAAATGAAACAAAAATTTTAAATTTATTCCACGAATTAACGGAAAAAATGAAAGTGTCTCATTTCTTTTAGAAGAAAATATTTAATGTTAATAATTAATTCGATACCTCAAGGATCTCCCCGTGTTATAATTACAAAGGGAAACACTACTGATTTAGTACCTAAGTTTAGAATTATTTTAAATAGTTGATGAGAGCATGCATACAGACTCATAAACTCATAAACTCATAAAGACTCATAAACTCATAACGATGAGCAATTGCCTAAACGGGCAGTGGATGAGAGGGGGGGAGGGGAGGAGATACCTTGAACTTGTCTTAAGTAACTGTTAAGTTATGCTTTTGTCTGCAAGTGTATGTGTTTCCTGCCTTTGTTTTACTTCTTGGTGAGAACTAACTGTTTGTTTTACAGGCATCGCTTTGGGTTTTAAACCGTCTTCAAACCTGTTGTATGTATTCTTTCTCTGGCGTTCACAAATTTGTGCGCTAGAGATTTATTTTTACTCGCTTTACCCTAAACGATAAACGAAAAATCAACTACAATTTTGGTCACTGTCAAAAACTATTATCCATTTTGTCCTGAAAAAATCTATAGCAAATAAATGCGTATATCCTGTTCCCTGTAATAAAAACACAACTTTTCAAAGTATGTAATTAATTATTTCCAAAACCAAATTTATAATGATAGCTTCGAACTAGGGTGGTAAGCAATGCGAATAACAAAAAATGTGTTCGTATATGATTTTTTGTTTCGAGTAATTGAATCTGTGAAGGAAACTTGAGTCAAGTGAACTTTCCGAAATAAATCGTAAAAACGATGGCGTCGATTCGATTGCTCGTTCCCGTACACAAAATAAACAAAATATAACATAAAATGATAAAAAATTACTGTGAAATTCTTGTAATTTGTTTTCATTGACGTAGAATAACAACAATTCAGCACCAACAAAAAACTACATTTAATGGAATACTACAAAAGAAGAGACATGAATATAAACTAAACTAACTTAAGGCTCGGCTCTCTACATTCAAAACGGCGAAGTTGGGTACCAATTTCAATGTTAAATTACCAAAACATACCTTCACTATTAGGCATATTTGTGTGTTATCTGCGGCAAAAAACGAAAGCTGTATTTTTTTTCTGAAAGTAAAATAGATTGTGGGTGTTGATTGCTAAGGTTTTTTGCAATATCTCTTTTAGCAACTGAGTAAAAAATTAATAAAGTTTACTATTTTTTACTATTTATATCATACGTTTATGAAAACAACAACACGGGTTTTGAAAACGTATTCGGCAATCAACATCCGCATATGATAGTACTTCAAAATGAAACCAAAATTTTTAATTTATTTCACGAATTAACGGAAAAAAATGACTTATTCTGTAGCATTTCTCTTATGGGAATCAGATTCAATATGGCGGCAGGGTAAGCGCCCCCTTAAGGGGTGGATACCCTGTCCGCCATATTGAATCTGATTCACGTAAGAGCAATGCTAAAGAATAAAAGCCATTTTTCCGTTAATACGTGCAATAATTTTAAAAATTTGGTTACATTGACGTGGAATAACAACGATTCAGAACTGAAACCAACAAAAAAACTACATTTAATGGAATACTACAAAAGAAGAGTCACGAATATTAACTAAACTAACTTAAGGGGAGGATACCCTGTCCGCCATATTGAATCTGATTCCCGTAAGAGCAATGCTAAAGAATAGTCATTTTTCCCGTTAATAAGTGCAATAATTTTAAAAATTTGGTTTCATTTTCAAGTACTGTCATATGCGGATGTTGGTTGCTGAATACGTTTTCAAAACCCGTTTTATTGTACTCATAAACGTATGATATAAATAGCAAAAAATAGTAAACTCTGTACATTTTTTACTCAGAGATATTGCAAAAAACCTTAGCGATCAACACCCACAATCTATTTTATTTTAAGAAAGAGTACAGCTTTCCTTTTTTGACGAAAATAACACTAAAATATGCTTAAAAATGAAGGCACGGTTAGGTTAGGTTAACATTGAAATTGGTTGCCAACTTCGCAGTTTTGAATTTAGGGACCCGAGCCAAACTCCCCAATCGCAATGGGTTTTCAGTTTGTAAACGCTTCACTTTCCGAAAAATCTGGCAAGGCTGTTGTAACTATCGGCTCAGCAAGATGGCTGAAAGTTCACTATGTTAATTCGCCTATTCAACTTTTGGTTTTGTTTTTTAATTATTTTTCACTTGTCTAACATTTGATTTTCCGCAGTCAGTGAATTGTAAAGTTTCAACATATTTAAAGGGAAAAGTTGAATTGTGTCTTTCTGTTTGAGTTGGTTGTCAAGCTCATCTGAACTACTACCGAGCTTTTAGTTCTTAAGGGTCTGCTGTAGTGGCAGCCATCTTGGATTTTTATCCCATAAGAGCAATGTTAAATTTCAAACCATTTATTTCGTTTATTTTTTATCATAAAATTGTTTGCAAGGTCTCACTTTAAGCACAGTCACAATACGCATCCGTCTTGCAATTTACATTTTTTAAATGCTTTTGATTTTGACATTTTGTAAGTATAAAGTTTGAATTTTTTTCCTAACACAATAAGAAATTAATAACGAAAAATAGTTTGCAAGCAGGATCCGAAATTTTATAAAGAATATTCAGTTTTTTTTTCAACACTCAATTACAAAAGATAGACTTATAAAATGGTATGAAATGAGGCAATGTCAGCGCAAGAAATTGCACTGTTTAGATAGGGATATTGTGAGAGGCGTTTGCGTTCCGGTGGATTTCTCGTTTACTAGAGCAGACCCTTAAATTAAAAACGTACAAAAATACTGATTTTAAATGTTGCCAAAATCAGCTGTTATTTATTTCTATTGTAGTTATTGCACAGAAAACTTATTATTTCACTAAATATATAACATTGTGAGTCAATTTCTAGAGTTATAACGGACCGATTTCAATACACTTGGTCGTTGAAATGCGTCAAAACACCCAATTTCTACCGGAATCATGTTATGTTAACTTTCTTGGAAACGCAATTCTTTACAACCTAAAAAAACCCCGAACAAAACTAACTCAAACACCCCAATTACGGTATGTTTTCACACATAGCGTTTTTCGTTTTTATACTCAGAAAAGTGTCTATTTTCAGAATGTGAATTACTGTAATTTCCCTACATTTCGTCACGCCGTACATTATTAGCTAGAGAGTTACACGAATTATCACAAATTATTACAATCGGCCGAGTAGAACCCTAGAAATACACCTTACAACCAAATAATAATAATTCGTAATTTTTTTTTAATTAGTGTCACGACTTAGCAGATTTACTCCTCGCGATTGTGACAGCTTTAATTGAATTTATAAGTACTTTAACTCGACGAGTAGTGCGAAAATATTTTTTACAATATTGACAAAACGTGTAAAAAAACCCATAAATATCCCAACTAACCCTAGATTGCTAACCATATTTTTATACTAAAGCTAAAGTTAAAGGTGCGACTTTAATTCACTCGTAGACAAAGCTATTTTAATTTTTGCAACCCCCATCGTAAAATTTACGAATGGTTAATGATCTAGAGTTAACGCGCATTCACGAAAATATTCTAAATACGATACACTTTATGCAACTGCTAACCTCCCCCTACAATCAGCTGTTTTCCTGCAACCTCACAATAAAATTAACATTGCTTATCGCTAAACATGTTTCTGTACTTACAGCCGATCACCTTTTTCCGAATCCCCATCGCGGAAAGCCACGCCAAACACTCGCCCGTACCCTACGACTTGTCTAGCATCACTGGAGTGTGTACTCCCCCGCCTCGCACAACCTAACCTCACTTCAAAGTCCTTTGTTTATATTTTCCCACAGAAGTAGTTAGGACTGACTTCCTTCCATAGACGGCCTTGGCTAAAGACGTGAGAAATACCCGGTGTTGTTCTACTCATACGGCAACTATTCGCATTGCAACTGTTTTGTCGGACAGCGTCACTGTGCCAATGAAGACATTTGACGAGCTCCAACTGTTAGTCATAAGCCAACAATGCGTTGCTACAATTAATTGTAATTGGTCCGTTGCGTAGGGACTGTTACGTTAAGGAACTGTTTCGGCGTCACCGTGACAAAGATAACACATATGGTGATTCATACACGTTCGGTCACAGTCCGTTACTGCGATTGTAACAGGTACTTTCTGCGGTTGGAACCGTTTCAGAGTCAACGTGAATTAGTTTTAACCTCTAACTTTTCGTCATATGAGAAGCATTTGTTTTAATAGTATTTGATATGTTCATTCATTCATTAATAGTGTTCCATAGAGACCGCGATAAGGACAAATAACGAAAGAAGAACGAATATTAATAATAACAATAAAATTACGTATAAAAATAAAAGTATAAGCGTTAAGGGTCTGCTCCAGTAAACGAGAAAGCAACCGGAAACGCTACCGCTTCTCACTGTAACCTATATAAACAGTGCAATTTCTTGCAACATTGCCTCATTTCAAACCATTTTATAAGGCTATCTTTTGTAATTGAGTGTTGAAAAAAAACACTGAATATTCTTTATAAAATTTCGGATCCGGCTTGCAAATTATTTTTCATTATTAATTTTTTATTATGTTAGGAAAAAAAATCAAACTTTGTACTTACAAAAATTACATAACAAATCAAAAGCATTTAAAAAAATGTAAATTGCAAGACGGATGCGTATGCGACTGTTTAAAATGAGACCTTGCAAACAATTGTATGATAAAAAGTAAAAGAAATAAATGGTTTAAAATTTAACATTGCTCTTATGGGATACAAATCCAAAATGGCCGCCACTACAGCAGACCCTTAAAAGTCTATTTCGTTTATGTTTTTTATCTTTATTAATGTTTTATTTTTAGAGTACGTGTTGTAGGTTGTAAGTTCTTGCCTGTTATTTTGTTTTGTTTGTTAAGCAGTTTTATCGTAATTTCTTCATATTTTCATACAATTAGTTTTAGTCTTTATATTTAACATTTAATTTTGTTTTATTTTAACAAAGTTAATTTGATCTGATCTTAATGTTGTAACTCTTTAGACGTCGTGAAAAATACGATTCGTCCGGTTTCGCATAAACGTTTAAAATGCTACAAATCTGTAACTGATATTTTTTTGCGCGAGGAACAGTTCTGCTTTGGAGCTGATCCTGCGTAACCTTGAGAAATACGAGTCATTCAATATATATGCACTAAAATAACTGATAAGTTCCGAGATGGACAGTTTTTATTCCAATACAGCCTTGATAAATATTTACAAATCATTTTATTATGTTTACATTGACCGCATCGGATTCATTGTTACATAACTTCTTTTGTTTCAATATCGTTACGTAACATGTGTTTATATTATTACTAATATTGTTTACATTGTTCTAGTAAATTACGAAAATATTGAAAAAATATTAGCTCACATATTACAATAACAAGCAGATTAATTGTTTAGAAACTCCTGGATTTCTAATGGCGGTGTAGCTCAAGAGTTGGTCATTAAACAATGAAGAGGGGAGCAGCGTATATTTGTAGTTAAATCGATAGCCAGCAATTAGTTTTGAAACTTGCGTTGGAGGCTTTAGTTGAACAATTTTTAGAATTTCATAGTAGTCACGGAATTATTTTTAACGACTCAAGTATAATGTGATTTGTGCGCATGCGTTCTCGAGGTGAGACATAGGCCGAAATGGAAAAAAGAGAGCAAGTCAGGGAATCAGAAAAATATACCGTAGCATATGAAATCGTCTGGTTTAGTTGACTTTACAAAGCGTTTGACCTGGTCGGAACGTTCTGTTTAAAATGGAATCGCTCTGAATTGGTTCGCGAGTTATCTCGAGAGTATGAGTACTGCGTATTCGGGAGGCATATTTATTTAAGTGCTAACAACTGTGATTTCTGTTTCAGAGAACGATGCTTCGGCGGATTCTTCAACTTGCTTGCCTCTAAAAACTATCTCGTGATTCAGTCCCCAGATTGCAGCCATTATGGAGTTGCTAGATGCTGCTACCGATTACATGACAGTTCCCCACACTGACACTTCCACACACTGCCCAAAATACTGCCTTAATGACTCAGAAATAATCTCGACTGGCAGGTCCTCCCCCCCCCCCCCCCCTCAAAGCTATAGGCTTCAGTGATCATCGTTACAGCGACCCTAGGCTAACCTATGGCAACAGAAATGCAAGAATAATAAAAAAAAAACTAAAATGTTCTAACCTATAGTATTTAGTCACAGTATGTTTACCTGTATTCAACATTTTAACAGTAGTATGTAAAACAACGTCGTTGTCAGTAAAAATATTAGGATAGGGTCGAATAGTAAACTTACGCCAAAACCCTGCAACCTACAATGCTAACTGGCAAAAGTATAGGCCTACATTATCACTCCAGCGGTTAAGGAACTTAGGCTAGTTCCTTGGGGGAGAGGGGGGGAAGGTGTGTGTGGAAATGTCAGTCGAGATTATTTCTGAGTAATCAGTAACAGGTAGCCACGTCCAAGGGCTGTGGGGAAGTGTCAGTGTTTTGGGCAGTGTGGGGAACTGTCCGGACAACGCTGCTACCGCTCTCCTCAATGCATGTTCGTAGGGGAGAGCGAGATGTTTTAGTGAGCAGTACTTCTCTTTTGATGCGAGTCCCACAGTACCTGCCCATTTCATCCTACCGAAAGAACGAGTGAAGGATGGGGTAGTCTAAACAACGAGAGGGCAGTAACTAGGGGCGTTCATCAAGGTTCAGCATTATTTACAATATTCAATAATTACCTTCTATTACAAAATTTTCGCGGAATTATAACAGCTTTTGCCGATGACATGTATGTGGGTAACTTTTTGGAAACAATCCAAGAGCATCTTAATTTAGATTTGAAGATTGCTGAAGTAGTGGTACGTTTCAAATGATTACATGACAGTTCCCCACACTGACGCTTCCACACATTGCCCAAAATACTGACACTTCCCCACTGCCCTTGGACGCGGCTACTGTTTAATGACTCAGAAATAATCTCGACTGACAGTTCCACACATTCCCCCCCCCCCCCCCAAGGCTATAGGCTTCAGCGATCATCGTTACAGCCGCACCAGTGACAATGCACCTTAACATAATACTCCTTCGGAGTGAAGAAAAGCGCTCGGTCTATGTACTTCATTACTAACGCGGTCTCGAAAATATCATTGTGATGTAATGTAATTTCCATAAAAATAAAATAAGTCATTAAACAGGTAGCCACGTCCCAGGGCTGTGGGAAAGTGTCAGTATCTTTTGCAGTGTGTGGAAGCGTCAGTGTGGGGAACTGTCTGGACTCCTTTCAAATTGTGATAATTTACAAGTACAGTAATAAAAACTTTACTTACAAACGAAATCTGAAAGTAATTAGTCAGTAGCACCTCGACATCAAAGCGAAATCTTCGGTACAAGTGACTTATCAACGGTCATTTTTTAACTTGGTACAGCCGAAGAAAACAATGGCCGAGTAATACCATACATAACGGTAGAATAACACCCCTTTGTGCAAACCCCCCCCTCCCCGTGCACCCTAACCTGTTCCGGACCCATGCAAATAAAGCGTTGTCAAAACTGTATGACGGATTGGAGCTTATCTAGATCACCTTTCAATGCACTCGTCAAACACTGCCACACCCACGCTATCTGTACAAACCCTTGTCAATCACTATCGAAGGCAACCTGATCCTATCTACACGGTGGGAACCGTATGGTACCGTCTGTTTAGAGTCAATGAATGAGATGCCAGACAAAATCCTCAGGCTGCATTGCTCGCCAAGCGTTTTGTTCAATTGGAGACTTACAAAGAACGTTCAGTCGTAAATATTTCACGCTTAGAGATTTACTGACACGCGATGGAGTGTTGACGCAAAATCTGTAAATCAACAAACAATCGCTGGATTAGATTCGGTAACTGAAAGTGTTGCCTGCAATTCCCACTCCTGTCTCATCTATAAAACCTTCTATACACATAATCATGTTATGCTTTCTTTATAATAAAGGCGTAGGTTTAATAATAACCCCAAAGCTAAGATGGCAAATAATGTCAAATGTCCAAATCAAATTATTTCGTATATTTTTTAACAACAGTTATAACAAAGATTAAAAGAACCAGCAAGACTCAGATGTACACTTTAAAAACATAACCTAAAAGTTAGAACTAACATAATTGCTTCAAAGTTTGAAATCAGCTGTTAACGGAAATATTAGAGCAAACATCTGTTTTATCTGTTATTTTATTCAACTGGTTGCTATAGTAATACTTGTAACACATAATATGGTATGTGTTGGTTCATCAGTCTAGGCCTAACCTAAGATTTTTTCTCGACTAATTTACGAATATTGAAATACAAATGTTTTTATCAAAATTAATTATAGCCCATGCTACTCAGGGATAGTAAAACTATTATTTCAATCGGTTCAGCAGTTTCAGAGATTACCCCCTACATACAAACAAACAAATTTTTCCTCTTTAAAATATTATATTACTAGCTGGCCCAATCCGGCTTTGCACGGATAGACAAATTAATTTTTTTAGTAACTTTGATCACCCAAACCCCCCTAAAATTACCAATTATTTGAAAACTTTTCTTAGCGAGCACCTAGGGCCCTAGAGGAAGCTACATACCAAATTTCATTCCAATCCGTTCAGTGGTTTTAGAGAAATCGTGATTTAGTAACTTTGATCCACCCAAACCCCCCTAAAATTTCGAATTTTTTGAAAACCTTTCTTAGTTAGCACCTTTGGCCCTAGAGGAAACTACATACCAAATTTCGTTACAATCCGTTCAGTAGTTTTTGAGAAATGTTGATTTAGTAACTTTGACCCCTCAAACCCCCCTAAAATTTCGAATTTTTTGAAAACCTTTCTTAGTTAGCACATTTTGCCCTAGAGGAAACTACATACCAAATTTCGTTCCAATCCGTTCAGTAGTTTTAGAGAAATCGTGATTTAGTAACTTTGACCCCCCCCCCCAAACACCCTAAAATTTAGAATTTTTTGAAAACCTTTCTTAGTTAGCACCTATGGCAGTAGAAGAAGCTACATACCAAATTTCGTTCCAATCCGTTCAGTAAGTAGTCTTTGAGAAATCGTGATGAGTCAGTGAGTATAAGTGGTATTTGGCTTTTATATATATAGATTCTAAAAAGAGCACCTCACTAGGGGTGGGTTTTCTATTGTTTAGGTTATTGAACGTTATTCATTTAGAAATTTTTAAAGATGAAAGTTATTATAAAAAACCTGGATTTTTCACACTTTTTCGATATTTTGAAATGTTTCCAAAATATCGAAGCTCTATTTTATCTCGGTACGTATTTTGTTTAACCCTAGAACTGATAGGTTAAATTCCCAGAATGATTCTAGTACTTCGTGCAGCTATCGGGAAAAATTATTTAAAAAAATAAATCATAGGCCTAATGTTTTATAAATTACTAGCTGACCTGTATGGCATTGCCCGTGGTGGTTGGTATTTTCAGTCTTTTTAACGTAATTGTATTCTTTTTAAGTGTACAGTCAGTGAGTGGTATTTGGCTTTAATATATCTTAAATAATTAGCCCAATAATTGGTGTTTTAGTTCATTGTAGGCCTAACCTAAAATTATATTCAGTTTTTGATCCAAATCCGTTGTTGATCAAAATCAGCTGTTTTGCTTTTCATATGAACAGCTGTTTTTTTGTGCCCCTGATAAAATCAAAAGAAATCTTTCTTCTTCTTCCTTAAGATTGACCTTCCATAAGATTAACATTGAAACTTTGAGGGCCACTGGGGCGTAGCGATTTGTATACAATTTTATTCTTTGATAAATGAGTCATTTTTTATTTCACAAAAATATATTTTTCACTTTCACTTCCTGTAGCTTGAATACAAAATTAGAAAGAAAAATCATTTGAAAAATCATTCTTAATACATTTGTAAAGAATGTTCATTATGAAAAAAATTGTTCATCACAAATGTACAGTTATAAACAAAAAAAAAGGTAATACATAAAAACTAATAGGCTAGCACGTACCGTAGCATTACTGAACAGTCAGCTGGGTAGCGCATGATGGATTTCTTTTTGCCCAGTATACAAACTAACTATAATCATTCTATAACCCAACCATCAATTATTTTACCATACGTTTGTAGGATATGATTTAAAGAATCGATTAGTATAACTGTCATCGAGATATGGGCTAAAACGCGTTGCTTAGAAGTTTAAAAATATCCCAAAGCAAATCCAGGGTTTTCGGTCGACCAGAAATTGCACATAGTTCTGGAATTGGAAAACTTGGATTCAACACCACAGAACAACCACATATTAAAATATCAATAACGGCCAATAACGGCGGACCTTTTTCCAGTTAAAAATATGTAACTGGTGACTGAACTAAACACCACACTTGCGGGTTCCTACTGTACCTCAATTCTTACACATTTATTCACGGACTCTGCTTGTTATATATTTTCAGTGGTAGTTCTTTCCACGCTTGAGGCTCATAACACTCTTGGAACTCAATCCTTGCAATGACAAGGTAAAAGCAACATTGATGGATGAACTGCGTCAGCTATTTCTGTACAAGGTCCGGCAACAATGGGGTCGGCAGGAAGTCTGGAGCGTTATCACCAAGATAACACTTTTATAGAACCGGCGTTCCCATAATCTGGCTGAACAAACACTATATTGGGGCAGGAACTGTGGACTTTGTACATTGAACGGATTTCAGTGGCGTGCGCGCGCACCACATCCTGGGTTTAGGCGACTTTCACACGGTCGACGCATACCACAATTTTTGTCATGTTGATATAGGAAATTATAAGCAATATATATAAAAAACCTTTCAAGGCAAAAACCACAATTTACTTTGATATACAAGCCCAACGCAATTTTTACTTTCTCCACCCTATACGTAGTATATGGAGAAAGTATTGTTTTCGTAAAAACGTTCGAATTTGAATTTTCAGTTGATTATCTGTTTTGGTGCTGCCAGAACCCCAAAAAATTGTTTAGTGCAATTATCTGTGTTGGTGCTCCCTGAACCCAAAAATATTTTTAGTGGAATTTTTTGTTTTGGTGCTCCCTGAACCCAAAAAAGTGTTTTTAACGTGGTGTCTGTCTGTCAGTGTGTCAGTATGTATACACGACCAGAGGGGACACTATTGGTCCGATTTTCATGAAATTTGGTATTTAGGTACTAAACCCTAATATCCCCAGGCGTTTTTTTCATTTTTTTGAATTTTTAATTTTTAAGGGTAATTTACCCCTAAAAACCAATAAAAAACGACAAAAATGCAAATTTCTCAAAAACGGCTCTAACGATTTTGATCAAATTTTCAGTATTTATAGTGCTTAAGATGCCAAACAAAATGACACCATCCGCTTTTATCAAAATTTCGGCGTTTCATAATTATGGGGAAATGTTAAAAAATAAACAAGTTTATGTTGTCAATCTAGCATCACGGCAACGGCCGCAAGGGATAGCACAACGGTAGAGAAGACGGCCAGTAATTCAAAGGTCGCGCGATCGAATCCCGCCTGGGACAATAACTTTTTTATACGATTGACGTAGGTAGAATATTATTTTTTTGTTTTGTTCTAAAAAGTAGTAAATAAAATGATTAAAAACAATATTATTTTGACTACAGTAAGTTGGGAGAAAGTTTGTGTCAGTTAACTGATACCGTTTATTACATTTATATACTTTATTGTTTGTTATAATTCAGCAGCCTTAAACGTTTGGTGATCAAAATGATAGTCTACATATTTCCTAAGACCTACCTGACCGATTTTCATGCGGTTTGTTTTAAATGAAAACAAATGTTGTAATTACTATAAAACAATTATGAAATGTAATTTTTATTTCATCGGTATATTTATAAGAGCACTTTTGGATCTTTTTTGTTTTAGGTTACAACCCTATTGATACCGATTTCAGAAGAACTTCAGAGTCGATTTGCATGCATTTTGTTTTAAATGAAAATGTTTTTTTCATTATCATTAAAAAATTAATTATGAAATTAATGTAAATTTGTATTTCATTGGTATATTTATAAGGGCACTTTTGGGATTTCTTGGTTTAGGTTACAACCCTATTGGTATTTCTGGAGATTCATTTTGCCCTAGGACGTTTTTAATAACCCTAAACTGCCGACCTCTGGAGGCTTTTCTTACCTAGTTTCAGATAATTCAATATTAATTGTGATGGCATTGGTGTTTTACGTTGAATAACGATAGGAACGGATTTTGTAAATAGGACACATAAAACATAAAAGATATACACTTTCTATGAACCTGGTTAAGGCGCACAAACATAAATACCCGTTTTTGGTCTCTTGCGTGCACGCACAGCTATTAGAGATTATACCCTGCGCGCGATAACTTTTCACTTGGGACTTGCACAGTTTGGCAACGCTGCGGGTCGGCTCGCTACCCCATCCCACTTATCAAATGTATCCGGTTGAACGATGACTCACAACTAGGCTCCTAGTAAAATTACACTTTTTCTTCAAAACTTAATGAAAAGTTCATTATGACTATGCATCTTAAAGATAATTTTCTAACAAGAAATAATATATAAAAATGTTTGTAATCAGACAACTAATAGTATTGGAAAAAGGGTAAACTAAATATATTGTGATCGTTTTGCGGAAAAATTAACATTTAAATATAAAATAAATACTATTAACAAAATAATAAATTCAAAATAATATAAACTTTCAAAAATGTCGTTTTTAACCTGCTCACATTAAATATCTTATTGTAAAAAGTACAATACAAAGTACTTTTTTTTTATACAAAATGGCGGATTACGGCTAAACTAAGCCAAAATCGAAAAATGTTATACAACATTTTCGACTTACTTTTGCATGTAAAATCTGAATCTGAATAGCCCGCTACAAAATTAACTAAAAACTTTGTTAAATTTAAAAAATATATGATTTTAGGCTAATTTTGTTTGTTGTAGACAATTACCAAGAAATTATGTTTTTGTCGATAACTCGGTTATCCTTTGACCTACTGAAACTACAAAAGAAAAACTACTGTCTGTCGTTAAAAAATAAAAATATTTTGTCTCTTGTAATTTTTTTGTAAAGTTAACGGTTTTTAAGATATTCCACGTTAAAAATTTGTAACGGCCGCTATTTTGAAAATTATAAAAATAAATTCTTTGTGTTTGGTATACTTTTTAATTGTAACATATAAAATGCTTATTCTAAATTTGAACTTTATATGTTATCTATTTCCAGAGTCACAGTGAACTTTTGTAAAAAAAACAAAATGGCGAATTACGGCTAAACTAAGCCGAAATCGAAAAAATGTTATACTACATTTTCGACTTATTTTTGCATGTAGAATCTGAATCTGCATAGCCCGCTACGCTTTACTGAATCACCCTGTACATCTAGACACAATACTTATAATTGTCCAATTTTAATACATTTTAGATATTTATCATCAGCAAAGTATGACCAAACATGTTATGATAAAGAAATATTGAAAAATGTATCAGAAGAAAAAAATAATAATTTGCAATTTCGAAAGAGCCTTCTCAGGAAGTGCACCTGTGAGTCAGCGCGATAAGACTCATCCGCTCGTCTCAACAGTGCGACGTTGCCGATATCATTTTCACAGTAAACTCCAAAAATCCCAAGTGCAAAGTTATAGCGCGTGCAGTATAGAAAGGGGAAGGCAAACTAAAGGATGGAAGGGCCTAAAGGTTGTTAATCCGGAACTGAACAGACACTGATAAGGTATTCTACAGTTGACTTTCGGGGAATGTGATCTTTATCTCTGTTTCAGAAATTCAGTATCACAATAATCTAAAATAAACTGATAAACTGTACCAGGAACTGCCACATACTTTCTCACAAACATATTTAAATTATTAAACAGATTCACTGTGATTCATAATTGTATTAAGGGGGGGGGGGGGGGGCATTAAAGTAGGAGAATAACTAATAAATATTATTATTAAAACTATCCGATCGATTTCGAACAAATTTGCACCAAACGTGTATAGGTTTGACCTGTATAGATGGACGAAAAAAGGTTTTGAACATTTTTGAAAAACAACCCCCTTTTTGGCGAAAAATCAGTTAGGATTTTTACTATTATTATTAGGTACCTAAATGAAATTTTGTAGAAAGATGCGGTTTTTTGCATATGGTAGGGTACATTGAGGACTACCAATTTCTCGTTAGAGCCGTTTTTGAGAATTTTGATTTTTCTCGGTTTTGGCCATTGGGGGGGGGGGGGGGTAAAACACCTTAATAATCAAAAATTTCAAAAATTGAAAAAAAAAGGCCTGGAGATATTCCCGAACTACACCTACATACCAAATTTCATCAAAATCGAACCGTTGGTATGGTCTTTAGCTCTGTACACATCCTAACAGACACACCGGCACACGGACAGACATCACCAAAAAACACTTTTTTGGGTTCAGGGAGCACCAAAACAAATAATTCCACTAAAAATATTTTTGGGTTCAGGGAGCACTAAAACAGATAATTCCACTAAAAATTCAAATTCTAAAATTTGGACGAAAACAATACTTTCTCCATATAACTACGTATAGGGGGAAGGAAGTAAAAATCCGCCTAAAGGATTTCATACAAAGAATTAAATTTATGACCTATTCAGTGTTGGAACAGTCACTGTTCCATATATATATATCCAAATATCCAAATATTCCAAATATCGTCAGCGTTGACGTAATTTTAAGAAAGGCATTAATTACGTCAATACGACTTGTACAGGTCAAAGACATTGATGACTTATTTGTGAAGGTGTAAGACTGTCAACACGGTTCTCTTGTGATTGGTTCTCATGCGACATCTGTGTTTTTAAATCTGAACGTAATCTCACGTTCACAGTTTCCGGTTCCTTTCTTTCCCACCTA
>JAGFPH010002607.1:160462-188308 GCA_018207615.1 Philaenus spumarius | reverse complement strand
TTTTATAGCAGCAATACAAATTCTCTTTGAGGCAATGGTTTTCTCTTCGAATGCTTACAAAATATAATTTTAATTATGTTTTCATTTTTATTTTTAATATCATATGTATTTACATTGTTTAAGATTAGAAAACACTATGAGTTATCAAAAATGTGTCTGCTTCCTACATACAGTTGGGATAAAGAAGGATCTAATCATTATTTTATAAATTATATCTGCTAGGATCCATACAATCAGTTTGAGTACAATTTTCTTCCAATCCTAGCTTTACCCTTTTTTTGTTCAAATAAAAGGGTTAAGCAAGTATTGGCAGAAAATTGTACTCAAACTGAAGGTTCTAATCTTTATGTGTTTGATTTCATGTTATATTAATTTATTAAACAAGTTATTATATATTATTTTCAGGTAGCTTTACTTGCAGGGCTTGCAATGACACAAGTTAAAGTTTACAGCACTTTAGTCACAAGTTTGGTAGAACCTGTTCCGTCTGATGAATCTATGGTTTCTGTTAAGTTTATTAGTAGTGATGAATCTTTGAGTACGTCTCAGCCTGGGGATGCAGAATCTGCTGAAGGTTAGTGAGTGTTAGCCATCTGTGTAACCAAAATTGAATCTTTGTAGTCTGAAACTTCGTAATTCCGGTAGGTTCAGTATTCCAACCTACTGGCCAGCATATGAAAATCTAGTATTGAACATGATAATAATAATGAAAATATTTCTCTTTTTCTCAAACATTTTATTACACTAAACAAATATTGGGACTTAAGTTTGACAACTGCTTCAATTTCTTGTGGTAATATATATTAAAGCTAAAGAGAAAAATTACAACAGTTTACATTCTGTTATTATAAGTACGGCTACCTGGCTACCTATAGTGTGTACACTGTATTTTAAGCAACTGTAACTAAATAAAATACAAACTCACACATTTTATATATAAAATACAATATACAATAACACATAGAAACAGGTCATAACAACTTCTATGCAAACCAATGAGCTGACATTAAACGAAAAAAAATATATAAACTGTAATTACTTATGTAGCCAATTTATATAGTTACTTTCTTTGAGTGAAAAGCCAAATTTTAGTTTCTTTACAGAATATTTAGAAATTAATAATTGTTTGATTCCATTCGGTAACTGTTTGAAATACTCAGACCTAAAATATTAAAAAAATAAGTTATCACTATTTTTTTGTAATTTATTTATTATTGCTTTCGTGTCGTACTGTAAATGCATAGAATCCATGTTACTGGGCCCTGTGGAAAAGTTTCAAACATTTTAATAAAAACAAATCCAGAACAAGCAAAATTTGTAAATGTAAATGTAAATAAGGCAAAATAAAATTTAAATAGTGTTAGTTTTTACTAATTATGATACAAGTAAATTTATTTTAACAATTTCTTTTTTAACATGAACTTATTATGTAATAATAGTAATACAGTAGAACACCAACTATCAGAAACAATTGGTGTAGGGGGGTGTTCGGATAATCAAACATTTCTGGAAAAATTCTAGTTCTTTGTTGAGGGTAGTGGGATGAGTTGGACGCAAATAAAAGACGTTATTGGACTGAAAATAATACTTTGATTTAAGTTTATGTATAATACATACTGTACATAAGTAGGGATTGCACATACAGTACATAAACCTTTTTTGGTTTACTGACTTAGATGTGGTAAAAATAGTACAAATTAACCTAAAGGAAAAAGTTGAACATGTTTGTTTGCTTCAGTTTTGAGACTCGTTTTTTTGCCGCCAAGTCTCGTAGGCATTTCAAAGACTGCAGTTGACCAGCATTGTATTCGTCTTGCTCTTCCAACCATTTAATAGCAGTCTCGAATTAATGGAAGGCTTCTTTACTGTCCAGTACACAAGCAAACTTTGTGATAGATTCATTGTTCTTTTTAATGTCAATTATCATTGAATTTCCAACACCAAATTCCCGAGCTAAGCTTGATCCACTTGCACCTTCTTTTAACCGTTCTACAATTTTAAGTTTGTCAGAAAGACTAAGCACAACAAGTTTACGTTTCGCCGACATTGCTAGGAGTCACACAGCACAACAAACAACAACACTGATGTTAGTGACACAAATGAGGTTAGGTGGACGTGGAACAGTGATATGGACTTGACCAACGCGCGTGCTCTTGTAATGTTGGCGTGGCGTGAATTTTGAATCTTTCGATTAACCGACGTTTCGGATGACCGGCTTTCGGATAATCTGCGCTCTACTGTACATTTTTCTTAATTGGATATTTTTTTGACTAACTAATAGAAGAATATGCAACGAAAATAATCAGACTATAAATTTACAACACGAAATGTGTTTAGAATAAAAGTGCATCTCACAAATTGTCCTTTACTAGGGAGAAACCTGTTAATTCATCGTTCCTACCACCACCATTTCTGTAAAATATTGATATATAAATAAATCAAAACTCAGTTGAAATATATATTTCAAAATTGGTAGACAGATGTACACAGTTGTGTCCTAATTTAAAATTGAAATAGTTTACTTTTATTGTTAATTATTTTTAGTCAATAATTGGTTAGTCCGGATTTAGTTTTTTTAAATTAGTTTTATTGCTTGTAAGATCTGTATTGTTTAGTTTAGTTTTGTATGCTTTGTTTAGGAGCTCTGTGTACTCCATGCTATCTCAGTTCATAACAATTTGTTTCATTAATAATACAAATTCTGCCTTATTTAGGTTTTTCCTACAACGCCCCGTGTAATTATTTATATAATATTGTGTGGCTTATATTTTGTACACCAATCAACACAGTCATCATTTTTTAGATTCGTGTGAATAATATATTAAATTGTTGTGACAATAAAACAAACATTTATAAATTAAAACAAAATTGTTATATATAATTACTATATTTGCAGTCTGGACTTATTTCTATTTGCATACTATTAAATGATTTTTGATTGTATATTCTGTGTAACTATTTTAGTAAGCAATAATAAGATTGCATGTTCTAAAACTTCCAGGTGCTTCACAAAGTGGCGTTAAGTTGACAGCTTGGTTTCAATGGCTTATAGCCAGATTCACGTTGAATATCTACAGCACTCCTGTTAAAAATTCAGCTGAAAGTCTCAAACTGACTTTGGATGTTGAAGATATCATCTTGTCCTTGGATGTTGAGAAAGTTTATCACAAAATAAAGCTAAAAGTTACGACTGCGTCCATATGTCACTACACAAGGTATTTTGGCTCATGAGAGTTTAATATGGCTGTGATTACAGTGTAATTCTTGTTCACCCAAATTTTTTTATTACTCAGTGATCTATGTGTTAGTGTTTTTTCTGCTTATATTTTGTATCAGTTTTGGCTCTTGTTGTCACATTTTGCCCATACCTGATATTGTTGTGGGAAATATTCATTCCTTTTAAAATTAATAATCCAACTAATCTACCCTGGTCAACAACGTTTTTTAACTAGACTTTCACCTATGTTACGGATTCTTTTGAAATTGGCTATTCAATGTTTTGTTTTGCTTATTTTGATTTGACAACTAACATGTCTTTATTAAATTTTAACAAAGAAAGATGAAAACATAATTTACCCTGGTCAACAACATTTTTTAACTAGACTTTTACCTATTGTTAATTACATTGTGACGATTCCTTTTGATAATGTAAGTTGTATTTCCTGATGGGTCCATAAATGGTATTTTTCCTGAACAATTTGATATATCATAATTACTATTACTAGCAACTACTAGCAACATTCTTGCCAATCTCATTTCATTTCCTTGATCAAAATCCAGCTGTACTTTTAGATGCATGACAAAAATATTTTTTCCAATATTCTGTATTCATCTGCAGCAACTAACAGCATTATTCTTTGTACAGGGTGCAATGAGTTCAGTAAGCAAGTGCTTTCTTTCTGAGACATGAATGTAGTATAGAATTTAGCAAGGTTTAGTTTGTAATAGGTGTTTAGAATTAAAAAAAATTATCTAGAAAGTCGTAGAAAATTATGTAGTTTCAGCCATTTTTTAATCCTCTTTTTGGAAAAAATACTACAATTCACCTCAACCAGTAAAATGGTCATTAAAAATGAAAACTAATTTATATTCAGAATTTATATTTGTTGTTCAAAGTTGGGCTAAATAGGCATGAAATGATTAATCTCGAATCTACTGTATTTAAATAAACTGTGACATTGATTTTAGTTTTTGATAAAAATCACTCATTATGTTATGAAACTATATTGAAAACAGTAAAAGTTGTAAGTTTAAGTTTTAGAAGTTTATTTGGTATGCTCATTAATCTTTTATTATAGGTATGCAAATTTTATACAAATTAAAATTAAAGTATATTGTTTAAAGGAAATCGCTGAAACACTCATGGACTCTTGGGGCTTTTAAAGGACTTGTTATGAAAGGATATGATCCTGAAGGTCTCAATGTAAGCAACACATCTAAAATCCCAACAGAAGATGCATCAGTGCCTTCTAGGTTCCTCACTGTGATCCTGACTCGTGCACGGTGCAGTAACTTGCACTCTCGTATAGGAACACCTTTGAAGAACAGCAGTATTACAAAGGTAAAAAATATTATTATTTAAAAAAATTTTTTGTAAGAGATTAACAGACACATGTCTTTTGATTTTTGTTCTGACCTTTTATTTTTAAAACGGTGAGTTGGTTCTGCTCCCTGCTTATTTCTATTGCACTCATGTCTATGGTTTCTTATACTAGAATTAATATCACCTTTAGTAGGCAGTTCGTACTAAGAGTAAAAAATTAAAAAAAAAAAAAAACAAACTTAAAATAATAAAATCTAGAAATTGTAAAATATAATAAAAAGTATTTGATAAATTAAGCTGAGGGCTTCCTTTTCCTCTGACTATCATTAAATTTGATTGCATTTCTCACACTACGTCTTAAAATTAACATTTAATACAATTGAGTTTATTGTACCTTTTGAATTGATAACTAACTCTGTTAATTTTAGAAGAGTGACTTTTTGATTTATTGCTTGTCACAATGTGATTTAACGCAATACTGGAGGTTAGATGTGGTTGGCTGCCCCAATCAGTAGAAGCAGTAATCAAGGATGGTAGAAATAGAAATTTCTACACACCTGTAGGCAATTAAAAAAATGTTTTTTGTATGAACAGAGGTATCTGTCAATCAAGTTATCCTAGCCTCGACTAACCGCAAGTTCCGGGTTAAGTAAAAAAAACAAAAAAAGTTCGGAAGTTCGGTTTGCGGTAGACGCATGCGTTGAAATAACTGCGCAAAGTGAAATCCGCATATAGAGTCAAATCTACTGTACTGTACTTATATCAGTCAGATAATGCTTCGTCAAAAATGGTTCCAGTAATTAAAACGCACAGTTTTTAATCATTATTAAATACTGTACAATACAGTGATTCCAATGCTTTGCTTGCTAATCATCAATATGATTATGATTTTTTACGTTTTAAGGTATTTTGACCGGTACAAGTACTATTTTTATTCAAGAGAATAATAGATTTTCTAAATAACATAATTTATTTATAAGTAGTGAACTAAATAAACATTTAAACAAATGACTCGAGTAAACAATAATATTAATTGGGTAGTCGGATCCACTTAGTAGCGTAGTAAGAATAGATAGATGTCTGTGATTATTGTTTATGCGTTGTGGCTTGGCTTACACCTGCTTCCTGCTTCTGTCCGACCTTCTATTGTGTCTAACTTCTACCCTACCCTGCCTACCCCCCTCTCACACATCTCCTTTAGTTTTTGTGAATACAATAGTTTGATTCAGTATCAAGTAAACCCTTGCTCTTAAAACATCGCTTGTGTCATACTCATACTGCATATCGTTTGTTTAGTTTTCAAGCGAACGAGTTCCGTTAAACAGTAAACACTTATGGACTTCTTCAAAAAAAATTTTTTTACTGGAACATGTACTGTAGCCTATGTATGTCTTTTTATCATTTTGTATTTGTATTTTATTTTCATTTGGACGTTAGTTTTTCATCTGATATACAGTACATGCCTTTTTTCACATCTTTGATCACGTTTTCATTGATTTCACCAGTTTACCGTACGTTTCCCTCTTGATTTTCGACAGAGTCCGTGTTCAAAAATTTTTTCTCTCGTGTCAAAAATTGTCTCTCTATATTAGTTACACAATATCTAATAGGTTTGTATGGGCAGTAAATGGTGAGTAGGCCGTCCAAAAATGGTCACTATGAATAAAACCCTGGTAGATTACCATCAAGTCCTGCAGTCTCCAAAAAGATGTCTTCACCGGACATCTTTGGAAATGAACATCAGTAATACGTCTTTGAAAAGAATGTTTAAAAACCTTGGTGGATTCCCGTATAGAATACAAACTGGTCAACCTCTAAATGTAACGGATAATAAAGACGGAATAGTTTATTTCACGTTAATGGTATCATTGAACTATAAAAACCCTGGTTTCCTATAAAACTTATGATTTTCAGATGAAAGTCATGTACATCTAAACAAGGAAATAAAATGTTTTCATGGATTTCAACGATCTGACGATGTTGTAGAGAAGCCACAACATAGTGATCAAGTAACAATATGGTGCGCTGTATCAGTGAGGGGTTTACTGAGTCTGTATTTCATTGAAGATGATAACAGGAATTCTGTTATAAACCAGGTATATAATAGAGAGAACATCATTCAACTTTTTGCAAGAGATCTGAATAGGTTTTATTGGCCTAGAAATCTGGCTTTTGGTTTCCATTGGTTCCAGCAAGACGGCGCCACCAGTCACACCACTGTAGCCACTAATGCTTTACTTCAAAGAAAGTTTGGCAACTGCCTGATTTCCTGAGGAACAAACTTTCCATACCCATTCCTCTCCCCAAACCTTTCACTGACTAACACTTATTGAATGGGTCGCTTATGCTTATGAAGGAAACCATCTTCCGAAATAAGCCACCAACTACCATTGCGGAGTTTCTTGAAAAAATAACAAGATTCGTTAGAAGCATGCAACCAACATGTTCTAAGATCTTCAACAACGCTATAAGAGATGCTAAAACTTAACATAGGGCAGGTAGAACATGGCCTCCTTTTACTTTGTATATTTGTCTAAATATAAAACATTTAAAACTATTACAATGTCAGCACTATTTTATTTTATGAATACTCTATATACTCATTCTATATGTTAAAACATTCCTTACAATTTCACCTTTGTTATATTGTTTTGTGTGTATTCACTTCTTGTTATGTTTTACTGTTTCAGCTTTATTTATTAATGGTCATTTTATGTTATTTATTAATTACATTTTTTTAATTAGGTGAATGAACTGTCATTTAATTTTACAGTTAATTTTTTCTTTTTGACTAATTTTAACATTTGAATTAGTTTTAGCTTTTTGCTAGTATTGTTTGTTGTTTATTTTTTAAATGTTATGTTTGAGATTCACTTGATTATAACAGGTGATGATATCCAGAATGTAGTTTTACCAAATAAGTATGTACAAATAATTAAAGATGAAATTTGAACTGGAGATTAGATTTTAACTGTATCTCATGTGATGGTAACCAAGTAAGTTTTTTTCACATTTATAACTCAAATTATAACTAGAACAGTATCTTATATATTAAATTCGCTAAGGAATTTCTTTATCGGCCTACTTCATCGTTATTTTTCAACAATTCAAAGTACTAACGTATTTTTAAAATCTCTTATGTTTAAAAATTTCTCCATGTTATTTAAATTGGAGGACTTTTTGTATGAACTTTCCCTTAGTTCGAGTGAACCAGTTAATGTGATTTCATGAAAAATGTACCAATTTGAAGCCCAAACATTCCAATACTCCTCAAAAATATAAAATATATCATTTCCTCCATTTAAAATATTTGAAAAGTACAAAATATAAAGTCCTAATAATTCCCCATGTTTTTTATGTGCAGAAACTCACACTTAGTTTGAGAGAACCATTCAACCTATGCTCAAAACATACATATGTCAATTTGAACTTTAAACCTTCTAATACTCCACAAAAAATATTAAATGTTCCATTTTATTATTTTAAATATCTTAAATACAGTAGGACCCCGATTATCCGGGGTTTACTTAACCGGAACCCAGGTTAACCGCAACGATTTTCTCGTGTAAAAAAAAAAACATCTCTAAATCAATTAATAGAACCGCAACGGATCCCGACGGTTTCTGACATTTCACCTTGGGAAGAAAACGAAATCTCGATATGCACAACCTTACCATTTGGCAATACCAAAAGCAACACCGAAACCGATAACCTGGATTCCCTTCGAGATGAAGCTTTGACAATGATCGACGAGAACTACAAAGATTATGTGAAAATTTATACAGACGGTTCGATGGATCTGGAAAACAGCAATTCCGGCGCAGGCTTCTTCAACGAACAAACAGGCGAGTGCTACTACATACCAGGAATATCTGCGTCAAGCATGGATGCTGAGATATTGGCCATCAATGCAGCCCTAATGAGCTGCATTAGCACACCATATCAAGACGTTTGCATACTCACCGACTCTTAATCGGCCCTTGAAGGCTTACAAATGAATTCACCCAGTGACTATTACTTTCGAATATCTGAAATGAAAACTATACTCCATGCTCTGAAGAAAAAAGGAAAAAAATCGTCTTCCAGTGGGTTCCATCTCATTGCGGAATAAGCGGCAACGAGCAGGCAGACAAAATAGCAAAATGTGCCACAAAAATGGGCCCCGTCAT
Organism: Philaenus spumarius; assembly: GCA_018207615.1. Classification (NCBI taxonomy): domain Eukaryota; kingdom Metazoa; phylum Arthropoda; class Insecta; order Hemiptera; family Aphrophoridae; genus Philaenus; species Philaenus spumarius. The sequence goes on along the minus strand of JAGFPH010002607.1, from coordinate 179,596 downwards.
GCCACCAAAACTATCTCTAAACAAATGCAAAAATATAATCTGCAAATCAATAACAGATGAATGGATACAGAGATGGAGCACCGACACTGTCGGAAGATCGTTATTCGAAATTGAAAAAGCTCCGACGCCTGCAAACTGGTATAGAGGTGTCAGTCGCCACATTGCGACCTTCATTACGAGAGCTAGAGTCGGCCATATCATTACGAACAGCTATCTGAAAAGATTCCGACTAGTTGATTCCGAAACCTGCAATAACTGTGGAATGGAGGAGGAAACACTGAAGCACATACTACTCGAATGCTCGAACGAAAACACAGCCAGGACGGCCCTTCTAACAGCACTAAAAGGCATTCCAAATCCCATGAAAGTTATACTACAAAAGAAATAGTACTGGGCATTGGCAGCTGCAGTTTACCACGGACACCGAGTCGTCGGCATTACCTGAAGCCGGAAGCTTGAAAGAAGAAGTAAATCAATTAACACTAGTATGAGAAAAGTCGCATAGTACAGGATGGAGGCACTGTTACTAGGGTGAGTCACATATCGTGCCACTTTCACTATTCACTGTCTGCCTACCCTCCCCCTCCCGTCCAAAGCTAAATCTCTTAATATTCTACATTTCCGCTCTTTACAGCTTTAGTTTGATGCGTTTTGCGGCAGTGTTGTTTTGAGTTTTGAAAATTAATTTTTATTTAGTGTCTTATTATCAATTTATTGTTTTCATGTTAGGCCTACTGTAGATAGAGTGTTTTAAAGTGTAAATTAGTGGGTCAATAAAATTGTTTAGTGTCTTTCACTGACAATTTCAAAAGCGTATAAGCTGTCTTATGTACAGTACTGAAATATTTAGTCTGCAATATCTGATTATTATACAGTAGTTTGATTATTAAGAACATTTATTTTTTTGTACTGTAGTTTAATTGTACTCGGAATCCAAATTATATAAGGTAGCATTGGTTATCCGGAAAAATTGATTATCCGGAACACCGCCGCCCCCTATATTCCGGATAAATGAGGTTCTACTGTAGTACACAACGTAAATGACTTCAAACTGCTTTAGTGAGTTTTGTATTCATTTTGTATTTACAACTAACAGCTGATTTATTATTAGTGAAATCTCACTACGTGCTTTTAATAATTAGACAGCTGATCAAGGTTTTGACTTATTTTCCTGTACAGTGTAAACAACAAACTTCAATATAATCTTTTTTAAGTAATTATTAAACCTGTATAAATATGTTTCAGTTTTAAATTTTGTGATTTTGTTCAGTGGTAAAATATTTATTAACAAAAGGATTTCAAAATTACTAAAATTTAAAATGTAACTATCTAATGCGGTTAAATGTTTAATGTGCATACAAAACAAAATAAAAAGTGGGTATAGGCTACATACATTTGTATGAGCCTAACTAATAACTGTATGACAAAGTTAGGCTTATAAAAAACCTTAGTTAAGTTATTAATGTTCAAAAGTCGTTACTGTAGCAAAGCACGGGAATAGCTAGTTCGTAATTCATTTTCCAGAAAGAGGCTTTGAGTTGTTGTTTAAAGGCATTGGTTTAATATTTGCTTTATTTCTAACCTCACACATAAGGTGCCTAATTACTGGCCTTCAAATTTCTATGTTTTACGAAACTGAATATTTATTTCCTAAATTACAGAAAATAAAGAATAAAAGCAAATTTTATTCATTTTCTAACGGCGACACCCAACTTTGTTATACTCAGCATTTCATAATTATTTATTAATTCTATGATTAGTTATTCATTACTAACTTGTGTAATAGATAAATTCAATCTTCTCTAATACTGTTCAACCTTTATTTGTAGAGAAAGTAAGTCAAAGACAAAATTATTAATTTAATTCAACTTTAAAGTAACAATATTATTATGTTTTTTTGCAGAAGTCTTCTTCGTCCAATATAGAAGTTCAAAACAGTTTCATCACAGAAATAGTAGTGAAACTTCAACCTTTGGACTTTGTTTTGTCTCCTACAATTCTAGGGACATTCTTCCATGTCCTGGATCCTTTTGTGTCTGTGTCGAGAAGTGGGAGTGGCACTTTTACTCCAGCTCATAGTTCAAGCATCTCAACTGCATTCACTACAGCTTCTTTGCCTTTACTTTATCTCAACTTGATGGCACTTAGAGTCATGTTTCCAGCTTCTTGGTGCACAGACAAGTGCATACATGATGTGCTCATCTTTCAGGTGAGTTCATATGATAGTAAGGAAATTAACTTTTTGTTCATTATTTTAGAAACTTGTAATCTAGCACTAAATACATGTATTGAGAAACGCTCAGTATCAGGTCCGGGATTAGGGTCGGATCACTGAGCGAGTGCCGAATGGCAGTTAATGTCCGATAGGCTTAAATTAAATGCGGGTAGGCCAAATAGCGCTATGCGGGCTATTAAGTCTACACCGACCTTGTAGGAGTGTACTAGTGTGTTGTTGTAACGTTAATTAATATGCTATTATAATTAGTCTCATTAAAGCTGGTTACCCGTGTGTGTGGTTCAAAGTGGTTGTGTTTTGCGTTAATAACGCAAGTATTTGACCCCTTGACCTTACGCAAGTAAGGTTTGTCGGCCTCTTGTAAGATCTGACCGGGGCACTTCTCCGACACCAATTAATTAAGTATTCATCTCGCTAAGGGTACCAGTCGTCTCAGTATTGTGAATGTATAAATTGTCATTATTCTCAAAATTTTAACAAGGACAAAATTTCAACATCACCTAAAGAAATAAAGAATTTGCTTATTTTTGCTCGATCATTGCTTAAAATATTTGACATTAAAGATGCAATTTCTTTTTAGGTTTTTGCGGTATTTTAAATTGCCTATAGCATTAGTATATAACATAAGAAGTTTTGCTCCCTTAAAACCTGGAGGGTTCTAATTTGGAAATAAAAGTTCTATTCTCCATTTTCTTCCAAATTATCTAGTCTCGTTTACACTAAACAAATTTTCTGGAACATATCTTCCCATTTTAATAATTTTGGCAAGTTCTTGCGAAATTTTGTGAGCATTTGCGTGGTCTGTGGAAGCTGATTTAGTAACCTAATGTATTGCAAATTATGCCTGTGTTTAAAATTTTCAAACCATCCTAAAGGGCCTGTAAGTCAAATGATGATTTATAATTATTTGAGTTGTTAAGATCAAATATTTTTTACCTTTGGCTCGTATTAAAGATGAGTTTAATGTTAATACAACTTGTTGCGATTTGGTGCGTGCATTAATCTGAGAGCACTTGCGTCGATACTGTTTCTTATAGATTTTTGTGTTTTAATAAATCTAACTTGAGGTTTTTGTTAATCTTAAAAAATGGTGACCATGATGTTTTCCTGTTTGTATTTATCTAAAATTTTGGAGAAGTAAAAACAATTTCACATTTTCTTTGATAAAGGTGACATAATGACTTGCTTTTATTTAGGCTTTAAAAAATACAGAGAAATATAGCATTTAGAAACAAACGACAATATCACTCTTTCTTATACTTTTATAATACATATTTCAAAATATTCTAGTTGAGTCCTTATAAAAGTTTTGCTTCATTTGTAAAATAATTATGTTACATGAATATTAAATCTGTGATTGTTATGTAGGTTTAATTATTAACTTAATTACACAGTATTACCTTAGTTACTTAATATTACACAGATTTCAAAAAGGCTTACATTCCACAATTAGTGTTTAAATCATAATATATCTTTGTCACTGAAATGAGAAAAATGTATAGTAAATGTTGAATACTGTTTTTTCCTGCAGCTACAACTTTAAGAGGTCTATTCTGCTTTATTATTATGGTAGAAAGAACCACTTATCATTAGTGGGGCGGAAAAGTGGCCATATAAAAAGCATTAAGTTTACTTTGTCGGCTGGAAAGTATATGTTAGTATAACAATCGCTGAAACAAAAGTGCATCAATGAACTTCCGTGTCTTTGTATTCTTAGCATAACCTCAATTGATTTTATAAATATGAATTGCCCATGTTTTAATCACGTTTTTTCCACAGTAAGATGCAAATTATTTACTAGAACTGTAGCTGCAGGAAAAATATTGTGTGTCTTACAGGAAGAAAGTGTCTTAGTGTCAAGAAAATTACTGCCCTCGCTGCCGTAACATTTCCTTTCTGGGCGACAAAGTAATACTTTTCTCCCTTAAACCACAAATAACTATAAGTTACCCACTGTGTGCAGTATACACAACAACGTGATGTTTTTCAGCTTGACGGCGTGGAAGTGGTTCCTCAACCAGAGAATCCTATTTGTAGAACCCCTTTAAGGCAGGACATCTATCATATGGCAGAGAAACATAGGATATTAAACGTACCAGGATCTGAAGTGGAAGACCGTCAGTATGAGATCCATTTGGTTGCAATTAGAATGGATACAGGTAATGCAATACAACTTTATAAATTGTGGGTATGCAAGTTATTTAAACATGTGCTACTGTACAATATTTGAGCTTATTTGAAGAAATTTGGCAAAATATAAGTCATTAGCTTAATAATGCGTATATTATTATAAATAATAAATAATGCCTGGACATGGGGCACAGAGGACCTCATGGTTTAGGTGCAGTGGGTCCCGGTGGGGGATCACACAAACCTCCTAATAATAATAATGCGTACAGTAGAACCTCGATAATTCGAGTCGCAATAGTTCGAGGGTCCGGGTATTTCGAGCTGTATTTGGAAAGTAAAATAACTGCTTTTTTCGATACTTTAAAGCTTTTAAAACATCGATTGAAGTGTGCTTGCAAAATTACTGTATTTACCGCCGCACCTTTGTTTACATTTATGATGTATTTGTTGCACGTTTAAAAGACTCAACTTTGGGTCTTGCCGCCGCCGCCGCTTATATCTCATGTTAGATGAGTCATTCACAACCTCTTGCTATTCTAAAAATAGTTCAGTTGTGCAGTTGTAGACTGTCAGTTACCTCCGAAGTACGCCCGTTATGCACATATCTCTGTTGTGTAACATTGTGCAGCAGTATGTTATGTCGAACAACAAGCCGAGGCGTTGCCGACCGACACGTTGCTACTGAGACGATGGCATGACATTGCAGCTCAAAATCGTGGCTCTATTTTGAAGCAAAAACCATTGGACTGTTTTTTAAAACTTTAATTGTGTGTAGTGTTGTACAATAATGTTGTGAGTGTAATGTGTATGTACAGCACTTTCCAGGTATTTAAACATTTTATTGTAAATTAAAACATTAAAAAAATATATATTATTCTTTATTTTTGTCCATTTCTCGCGTATTGTGAGCTTTTTATAGTTCGTAGTACAGTCAGCCCCAATTAGCTCGAATTATCGAGGTACTACTGTATACATACATACAATCTATAAAACTTCACAATCAGAGGTTTTTATATTGGGTATCTCAGGGATAACAGCAATACCCAATATACATTCAGCATGTAATTGTACCATAATATACCAAGAAATAAATGTTATTATTATGGAAAAAAAAAATAGATCATAATAACAGTTTTGTGTTTGTAATATGATTTATTTTATACAAACTTAATAAAATTTGACCATAAAAAATAAATCATGATCTCCATTTCAATAGTTTCAGGATTCATTTAAAAAAATTATAGCTATTATTCTGTCTACCAGGTTAATTTAAATGTCTTGTTTTTCATAGGTATGTGGTTTGAATTGGAAGACCTTCTGTCTCAGGAACCTACTAATTCAGTAGTTCAGAACCCAGCATTAGATTGGAACGAAGGTCGTAGCCCCAACGCACCAACACCTAAACTGGTGTCGCCTATAATTTCATCCTTTAATTTGAATCTGGTAATGGCGCCAGCTATTTTGTATCGAAACTCTGTGGTAGTTTGTGGCCATTCAGTTGAGGTGAGAGAAACAGATGGTTCTAAAATTTATGAGTATTGTATGAAACATGTATTAAAAGCATGTGAAAATAACTGCGCTAAATAAAATATAAAAGTTGTATAAAACTTATAAAACTAATATCACAAACTATAAACAGTAATATAAAACCTTTTTGGTCTCGTGATCGTTATATTCCTCTACTTTCTTAGTTTTCAAATACAGTATATCCACACCTTCACTGCATGAGTGTTAAGGGGGTATAACTGCCTAGCTTAACAGAATTTTAATTATTCTCTGTATATATTTAAGTGTCAACATTATTTTGAAGACTAGTGGTAATATATTCCCGAGCTCTTCCACACTCATCGTACTTACAAAAAAAAGTGGAAAATTGACGCAGGGTCTAAGTGTATAGGCATTACAAAAAAATTTACAAGTTTTTACTAAATAATATTTTATAACTAGATAAAATAAAACCTGAACACAAAATCTCGCTACAATTGTTGAGAGATTTTGTGTTCAAGGTTTTTTATTTATTTATTTACTTTCTCACAAGTCATGCTCAATAGTTATTTTTTAATATTTTATAAATTTAACCCTAGAACTGGCATGGTTAAAGCTGAAATTTAAAAGCCCATTTAAAGCGTTTTGCAAGCATATTTTTAAAAATTCACCAAAAATAGTAAATGAACCCCAATCTAAAAGTGTTCAATAGCTTTGTTTTAGACAAAACTTCAAAGAATTCAAATATGCCACTAAAAATTAGTTTCTTTTGAAATTGTAAAAGTTATTAGTTCAAGAAACAAAAAATGTTCAGTAACAAAAGGAAAAAGTTCAACTTTAGGCCTACATAACAAGTAGTAAACATTTTTTTGTATTTTTTTCGTAAGCGTAAAAAAGTTTCGTAATTTAGTTCTAAATAGAACTGTATAAAAACATTTTATCAATTTCAAATTTTTTATTTTGAAAAAAAAAAGTTTTTATGTTCCAAGTACACGACTGGTAACAAACCTAGCTCTAGATTGTAACATCATTTAATAATATATGCTTTGCCCCAAAATGAAATATTATTATAACAAAGTGTAGAGGATAAATCAAAGAAAAGAACGGTATTTGTCTTTCCTTAGTTGACAAAAGTGTTTGAGTTATATTTATTTGAATATCAAAATGACATCAATCTAATGAAAAGTCGCCAGTCTACACACTGCGTATAGAACGGGACATTTTAATACCGTGGGAACCCACGCGCTAGACTTTCTCACTAGAACGTAATAATTATGTACATTTCAATTGTTGTCTAGACAGACAAAAAAACCGGTTATTTCTGGATTAATTCCCACCGTTACAAAATTCAGACTTTGCTGTACAAAATGGTGTAAAGAAATCTGTCAAAACATTTGATATGGTAGGCGTAAAATCACTTGACAAATGGGCTGTTTCATTGGTTGAAAAACTGTCCAATCGCAAGGGTTAACAGTAATTCTTGGAAAAAATACTATTTTTATAGTGACATCTGGTTAGAAGGCACCAACAGAAAGATAAAATCTTAACGAATCCAATGTATCTTTACAATAGCCAAAGAAATATTTGTGTAGATAGTCTTGAACGTTGAAGAAGTGGGAAATAACAGTTACAATTGTATGCAGATTCGCCCGCGGAAATAGCTGTAACAAAATATGCATATTTTAAAACGATGATTACGTATGTAAATATACGTATTACGAAAAAGTTGTAAATACAAAAATTAAAGTTTAATTCATTTCCTTTCCAATGGTGCCAGTTTTATTACGATTGGATTATTGTAAGTGGGTTAAATTATCGATTATGCAAATATATGCAAATTCTCGCTAAGGTTCGAGCGGGTTGCATTTTGCGCCCGAGAGACTGCAGTCTGCCACCTTGAGGTTTAATAAAAGTTTTCGAAACTAAGTTACTATTTATCATTCCCTGTAGATTTACATTATTATAAAATCTGTCTTTGTTTACCTTTAGGTTAATGCTGTCTCGGAAATCAACGTAAAACTGTCTCTTGATCAGTTACATTTATGCAGCGTGCTTGCAGCTGAAACAACATCTGTGATCAGTAATGCTCCTGAAAACGTTCAGTTAACTTCAGATACAGTGCAAAGATCACACCCAGTGCCTGAAAATACAAATACACCGCCTCTGCATGTAGACTGTGACAGTGGTTTTGAGTCTGTTGAAAGCTCTATACACACAATTGTTAAAAGAGGTATGTATAACAATGTTTTTTGTGCATAGAGTTAATAACAAGGTTTTAAATACGTTTATTTACTTATTTATTCAGTCTAACTATTATGAGGGATCACAATGATTTCTTAATAATGCTATGAGTTGAGCATTCTATAACAGCCTATTATCTAGTACTCTGACCCATCGATGTATAAACACACTGGATTGCGCGCTGAGTAGTCTGAAAGGTTCGAGAAACGAGCCGGCCGGCGTGGAGCTTCCCCCTCCACTGGCGGGATAGACCCGCAGTGGGCAGCGTGATAGATGGACAGTGATACACGTTGTTGTTGTTATATACAGTTCAATTCTTTGATTTATCCTCTACACTTTTTTATAATAATATGTCATTTTTGGGCAGAGGAAATAGTATTCCTAAATTACTATTCAAAACAGGCCTAGTTTTGTTAGCAGTCTTGTAGTAGGAACATAAAAACTGGTGTTTTCAAAATAAGAAATTTGAGATTGATCAATACTTTTATACAGTTCTATTTTAGAACTAAATTACGAAACTTTTTTACATTTATGAAAAAAATTACAAAAAATGTTTACTACTTTTTATATAGGCCTAAAGTTGAACTTTTTCCTTTCGTTACTAAACACTAGGGGCTCTGCCCCTGGACGCTTCGCTTCGCTCGCAGTTGGAAAATTCGCTAATGAATCTCGTTAATCTTTGGCTCGTTTGTACATTGTACAGGGTTTGGCGAGCGAAGCGATCAGAGGTCGAGTTCCTAGTAGTAAATAAAATTATTATACATTTTAACGGAATTTTGTAACATTTCAAAACATCGCAAGCTACATTTACAAAGCTTGGAGTGCGTCAAAAACTTACTAAACTTGTTTTATTTAACAATGTTTAAAGTGTAATGTATACCTAGGTATACTTTTATGTAAATTAAATGCGGTTTAAAATGTTAATACAGATCATGTTTTTCATTGTGGTTTTGGTTCAGTTTATTTTCCCCTAAACTTTTCCTTATCCTTATCCAACAACAATAATAATAGTTTAAACACAAACTGTTAATCTATATAATAAAAATGAATTAATTGCTGTTCCTTTGTAAGCGCATCACTTGAGAATGGCTGGACCAATTTGGCTATTTTTTTATTTTAAAATGTTCATAATAGTCCGAACTAGATTATCATATAAAGACAAATTTGAAAAGTTTTCCGAAAAAGTTTCAAATTTAGAAAAAACTAAACAGCCTCTTTTGTATGGACTCAAGACCATAGCGCACAAAATCAGCTGTTCGTATAAAATGCTTAGTAACACATGTTTGTTTACATTCATTACCATAGCAACTTTACTAGCAAATTTGTAATCAGTTTATTATTTTTTCAAAACCAACAGCTTTTTAGGTTAAATTGACCAACTTAAAATAAAAACAAAAATCAACTAAAATTGCTTACTATATTTTAATTCAATTCAAACATTGGTTGTTACATATTATATATAAAACAACTGATTTGCATCAAAAACTGAACATAATTTTAGGTTAGGCCTACAATGAACCAAAACACGTTTATTTCCAACCAATTGGGCTAATTTAGAATCAGGTTTTTTACAATTTATCACAACTATCAGTTTTTTTAGATTAGGTAAAAACAAACAAAAGGTTTACTGTATTATCGATAAAGGTTTACAAACTATAGATCTAAATTTGTGTAGTATATTCTTGTGGCATAAAAATCATTTTGCAATTCGATCACTTAAGTCAATGGAATAACTTTACTAACTTTTAAATTAAATCAAGCAATAGCGAAGCATTGCTGGGTCCACTAGTTTACTATAAAAATAAGTGTTACATACTGTATAACAATTAAATATTGTTTAGAAATTAAAATGATTATTTTATAAATAATGTTTGGTGCCGTTGTTGAAGCTGAGCAAAATAAATTAAAACATTTTTGTGCGTTGCATTAGCTTTGAATGCTTCACGTGTTGTTGCTGTCCCTCCAGTGGTGGGGGAAGCGGCTAGGCCAGCCGGACCGTATTCAATACACGCAGCCAGCGATCCAGTGTGTTTATACATCGATGCTCTGACCAGGTTACCTTTTCCGAATAATTCACTCTATCTGTATTAAAATTATTTACCGTCACAAAATCTACTTTTGCAGTTTGCACTATGACATTATTGGGTATTTAACCATTATCGAGAGGTTTTTTCTGGGATGTTCCTCATACATTGAAAAAAAATAACACTGATCACATATTTTGCACGGTAACAGATTTTAGTTTACATGCATAGTAGGTCCACTGTCTTGATGCTTGCACACTGTCGCTGTTTCGACAATCATCTACTTGATGGTCTTGAAGCTGCGAGTCAAGCCCGAGCCAGTGTTATTGTGTTGCAAACCCATGCGTATATGTTCCTAATCATTGGCCCTACTCCTGTCTTGGCTGGTTTAATACTGGCTTGAACTTGGCCCAGACTTTATTACTAACATTAGTCAATTACATACTATTATTGATTATGCAATCAGGTACTCTGATTGTGTGTAAATCGTTTGTGTAACAATTCCCATTTTCACTATGCCAAACAGATGTAGTAATGTAGTCAGACAGCTTGATCCTACGTTGTTATCTATTTTATTTGTGCACAAAATATTATGAATAATAAAATTAATTTGTCGTTATTAATATGAAATAGAAACGTGATGTTTATGTATTAAGAAATAATAACAAGTTAATTATCTCAATAGTTTTAATATAAATATTAATATACATATATTTTAAATTTATAATGCATAGAATTATTTTATTTATTAAATTATAAATATATATTTTATGTCAAAATATTTACAGGATTTCGTATACATATTTACGCTAAGAAAATTTTGGTTTCTGTAGGTTGTACTGTTACTAAAAGTATCAGGTACTTGTATCAAGTACCAAAACTAGTATCACTATCATGTTGAAACCTATTCTGACCCATCTCTAGTCAATTAATGTGTTCTGTTTTACATTAGTGGATCCAAACATGGCAGCAGTCCATTCGTTGACATCTTCAGGAATTCCACTTCATTCTTCATTGCCTTCGCCTCAGCCTTTCATACCACTTCAAAAAATGTAAGTATTGTATGCAGCATTTAACTTTTGCTTGGTAAGAATATCTTTCATTCTATACTTATGATTAAAACAGATTACCAAGGCAATCAATTAACTGCTGAGTTTGCACGTGTTTCAGCTATTTATGTGCTACCATTTGCATATTTACAAACTACAGTACTTCTTTTTTAGAGCCAAAATTTATATTTTAAAAACAATATCATTAAATATTTTTTTTTTTGTATGGCAAAAACTAAACACATTGCATTTCCTTGTTCATCAAGTTCTATTAAAGATTTGAATTGAAAAGTCAAATTATTAGAACATTATGTAAGATTGTAACCTTATGGGTTACACAAATAAAATAAAAACTGTATATAAAATAATTGGTACAAAAATTTTGAATCCAACAAATTTTCTAAGCCAAAAATAAAAATATTCAAGTTAAAAAATCATGTAGGATAAAAATGTATTTAATAATTATTATTTATTATTCATTATACTTTGTAACGTGCTGTCGCTTGCCAGCCGTTTACAAACAAAATTTATTAATAAAAAATAAATCAAATTTTGACAAGTTTTTTTCTAAGTTAATTTAATAAAAAAATAACCTTTTGCTGCGTAACAATTACTTGTAATCTCATACTTTCAATTTGTATACTTTATTTATGTAATTATCAATTCAAATCTATAAAATACTATTCCCTTAACCACAACAAAAACAATCAAACATAACCCCAAAATTGAAAATAGGTTATGTTATAGTCAGATCTGTGATTGTCACAGTTGACTACCAAATCTCTGTTACACAGGTTGGTATATACATCTGTGCATACAGCTGGTAACTACGGGGCGACTGGTCTTAGAAGCATGGAATCTGTGTTCTACTCACAGAAACCTTGCCTCCAAAATTTGTCACTGCGGTTCCAACTGAACGCCAATTTGTATCTCTTAAAGCTACACTGACTCTATTTTTCTAACAAGGTTCAATTCACCATGAAGTACTTCTAGGAAGGGAAAGGACTAAAATTAACGAAACATAATAGTTGGCATTAAGTTTTTAATGCCCCATTTTAAATATCAAACATACAAACCATATTAAAAAGAATTGGCAAATCATGGCTAGTCTCAGTAATTTTCAAACACTCACGCATTCATTCCAATTATTAACTTTACTAAATTTAAACATACAACAAATTAGAATATTAAAACTTTGAAATGCAGACTTAATTATAATTATATTTTTTACTTACGTACGTTTTGATTTATAGTGCACTTTAATAAAAGAAAGCTTACAACATTTTAAAAAGATTTTAATTTAATTTTACCTTTATTTAAACTTTTTCCCTTTGAAGATTTTTTGTTCGTAGCACTTTAGCCTCACCGAATTAATTTCACTTCGTTCTTTAAATAACGTTTATATCGGAAACATTGTTTCACGAGTTAGCTATTTGCGAATGTCCGCCATTAGACCATTGTAAGCCGGCACATACCTCCGAAAATTACAAAGTCAATTTACCTTGCTTTGCATCGTACGATTTACGCCATTCAACATTTTTTGTTCACTGCACTGTCTCTACTAACTTTTGAACATACTTCAACGGTATTTAATCTCTAAAGACCGCAGAAAACTATACTTGTGAAATCATTTCACCACCAAACGACAAACAGGTCCATACTCTATGAAGTCTCTGCTGCAAGTAAGAAGGAAGTATGGCGTCAGCCAACTGCCTCATGTTACAATGACGTCATGTCACGTGGTCCCTTTCCACCAATCCTGGCCATTCTGTTGTTACTGTCTGCCTGCAAGCTCTGAAAATTGCACCCGTTTCGAGGCTAACATCTTGTTTTATTGCACAGTACACCCGTTGTAGAGGCTATGTTTTAATGACGTTTTTCCCTTTATTTCAAAAAACATATCTAATTTCTTTATATCTTTTACTTATGATTTATTATGTTATAATTGCTTTTTTATGACTAAAATATTATGAAATTAAACTTGTCTGCATTCCCCCTTTGAATTTCTATGTTTATTATTTCTTTATAAAATACGGTACAATGTTTTAAAATAGGCTAAATCATCCAAAATTTACATAGCTACTCTCTTTACGTTATACCCCTGTTTACTTAATTAAAACCCCTGAAACTCACATATATTACAACTTTACTTTACTATTATTAAAATTTTTTAAATGTTTCATAACCAATCAATAACCAAATCAATTGTTAACAATGTTAAAATATGACTAAGTGCCTAAATGTAAACAAATCTTGTGACGTAGCAAGATGGCGGTCCACAGCCTTCTTGACGAGTTCTTGTCCTACATGTTTAAAATCATGTTACATCTCTGACATCAGGGTCATAGATATGTTATTTAGCACTTTAATCGACTGTCCCTGTCATCTGTGAAAGTACAGTTTAGCACCAAACTTCACCTCTAAAACTATGAACAATTTGAATTACTATTTCTGCTTTATATGGCTGTGTATTTTATCTTTTCTGTCACTTTTATTTATCAAAACTGTCACTTTGTACTGCTTTTATTTTTTATGTTATATGTGTCACTTTATTGTTCATGTCTGCTTTAAAAACATATATATTTATTATTAATTGTATGCTTACAATTGTTTTTAAATAAAAAATCTTTTTTATTATTTCAATTTGTTATATTTCTTTAATTCAATCTTTTCATTATTTAATTTAAATTTCTTTTTTAATGCAAAATCATTAATGCCTCTGTTAGATTACACATGTTACAAGATAGGTACTATAATTTTGTTTGCTTACGTTATTATAGGCTTTTATTGTGCTTTTGTTATTTACTTGATAAACATGAAGATAGTTTATAAAGTTTATGTTTCCAGGAATATTGTAATTCCTTTGGAGCTCTTGATCACTGGAAGTGGTTTTAGTTTTGGAATATTTAGAAAAGAGCCAAAAGAGGAAAGTGTAATTATGGAACCATTGTTATTTCTACATTTATCACAGCCTCATTTGTTTGTATCTCAAGTTGGAGACACCACAAATTGGCAGGTTAGTAATCCACATACTTTTGTATAAAATGTAATAGTGCATAGGGATTTTTTAAACTTTAACTATTCTCATGCAGCAAACACATAAATTCTCGAAGCAAAAGCAAATGAAATATTCATTTTGCTCATTTAGACAAACTCTTAGTTTGTGAATGTCCCGATAGAGTACAGAAGAATGTTCCATATGCATTATAGTTTGTCCAAACAGGCGTGCGCTCTGAACCATAAAATCGACCCTCGCTCCCCACATGCAGGTACACTTCCACTGTCTAACTGGTGCTAATCTTTCTTCTATGAATCACCAACTACAAAATCACATTTTCTGTTAACTTTACTTGATATTTACTCTAGTACTGAACTCTAAATATTATTTCTCGCAAAATGAGTCCAAACACGGTACATTTGTGACAACTCTAAGCGGTTTTATGGTCAGTAAGTTACAAAATCATAAATTTGACTACTTAATATTGGTTATTGACATTGTATTTGAATTAGCATGATTACAATAACACACATAATTACAGTAATTATCGTAGTGATTTCAAACGTATTAAAAAAACAAAGAAACTAAAGCAGAATCAATATAACAGTGAACATATGCCAAGAGTAAAATAAAAATAATTACAAATTCATTTTGCAATATTACTGTACAATAACTAATAAATCAATAGAATAATATTATAAAACATAAAACTAACACAAGCATATTTACCTAACCGTCCTATGTTATGAAGCCTCTTAAGTGTCTTCTAAAATTTCCAATATGGAAATAACCCAATTCTTTTGACGGGTATCACTAAACAGACTGAACACCAGGATTTAGGTTGCTCTCTTTATAATTGAACCTCAACTGAATAATAAATCAGAAATGTCAGTTGATGATTTACAAAGGTGAGTTTTGGAAACTGAATTAAATGCTAAGAAGAAATTGTCACCGAGATCAACAGAGAATGATAATGCAATTCAAGAAGGACTTAAAAGTTTAACTACAGTTGAACTTGGTTTTAACGGCTTCGGCTAATGCGTCAACTCAACATAGCGTATATTTTTTTTGAGTCCAGTCAAATCGTTATATTTTACGTTATTATAAACCCCGGTTTTAGCGTCAATAAATATTTTAATAACTCGGTTGTAACGTCATGAGTCAACAAAATATTTTACTTTAATTTCAATAAAAATTTTAAAATTATAATGTTTTGTAAATATATCATACTGTAGTAAACGTCACCTATTAAGATGTGATGCCACTGAACAAATAAATATACTGTCAGTTGTGTATAAATAAACCCATGACCTTGCTGAGAAAGTGTTAGGACAAGTCAAACGCTAGGATAAACCACTCAATCGTATAGCCTGGCGAGACATTTACTTAGTTGTGATCACTTCCCAGGCGTATGCTTGTGATATATAGAGGGCACAGCGTGCGTCGGCAATGTCGGTGGGAATTGTTCTTTAGGAGGAGTGGGAGAGTTAGCAGTGTTGCTGTAGAGGGGTCTCTACCGATTTTGGGGATTACATTTTTCCATATTTCCAACCTACTTTTTTTGTGTAAAACATTAAATATAAAGTTTCAGTTACTCTGTGCGTATAAATAAACATGTGAAAAAAGTACGTAATTTGTTTATTTGCAGTTTGATTCTGAGGAGGTAGAGAATAGGTGGCCCAACATCAAAGGAAAGGGGGACTTCTAACATTTTTCGAGTTCTGAGAAAACAGAATTCCAAGTTTGACATTGGCATATTTTTTTAAAGCCGCTATTTAATTTCGAATAGATGTTTAAGTTGTAGAAAAAGTTTCTAATTTTGATTAAAAACAAATATTAAATATTCTACATACAATTGGGCTATTATTTTTGGATTTCTGATAACCTGGGTTACGGTTGACCCGAATTCTGTTAACTGGGGTTTTATTGTACTGTAATTTTAGTGTTTATTTAATTACAGTAATGCTACAGTTTGTTAATAGTACACAGTACACATATTTAAATGCTTAACCCTTTCCACTCCAATTACTGGGGACCTAGTGTTGCTATCAGGTCAATTTAATTTTGAGCGAATATTGCACTTTAATTTATTTATTCCAAAAAAAGTATTTCTGTCAGTTCTAAAAGGCTGATTTTTTTTGTAGTTTCTTCTATGACTAAAATAGTACAGATTGGTAAGAAAAAAAAACATATTTTTATTTTCAAGTATATGTTTTTAATTTTTATTTATTGAAAAAAATATAAATTTGTAACAAAAAACCGGAATAAACAAGAATTTTGGAAAATTTTCAATGGGAAGACCTATATTTGTTGCTTGTTTTTTGTTGCCTATATCATTATAAACAAAATTAAGTGGTTTACACAAGTTTTAGACACAATAATTAATTATAAAAAAATTATAATTGAAAAACAAGTTTTTTGTCAAAAATGAGTTTTTATGAAAACAATTAGTTTTGACACCAACTTGTACAAAATTGCCTCAACTATTTATTTTATTGCTTAACTACAGTATTATGTAGATAAAAACTAGTAAGAAAAGCTTTTTTCAAAACTGATTGGTAATATTGGAATCACTCAGGTTCAAAACAAAAGTTCCGTCGCCACTAATCATTTCATTTTGTAACAAACTGCCATCGTCTTTGTTCATTTTATTTCACAACAATCATTATTATTATAAAAAGAACAATATTCAAAAATAATCTGTGAAATTACACACGATAACCTAGTACAACAAAACTAAACAACGCGTAAGCTCACTAAAACACTGCGTAGTAAGTAGGAACCAAACAACGGCGAGAGCAGACAGCTGTTTACAGACCGGCCAAAGACGGCAAACATTACATTTTCTAAGATTTATTTACCACAGAAACTGAACTCAAATGGTCCTAAAAAAATTCCACAGATAGCAGCACATCTTAAACTTCAACTATAGCGGTCATCAAAGTAACTACGTCTGTTCAAATGCAATCAAAGAACGTTATCATGTAGCAAGTTCGGGGCTCACCCGACATAGGAGTTCGTGCGGATTAGTAGGGTGCGGGGCTGCCCTGACACTCGAGTGGAAAGGGTTAAACTAATTTTTTACTCATTAAAATTTTACACACTTAAAAATGTTACTTAATTTATAATTACCGGAACCCTACTATACATTAAAAGAAAAGTATAGTTTTTTTTCTTTTTAATATACGTCATGAATAATGTTGCCAATAAAGTAACACTGTATAGTTGTTAGTCCTTTCATTCAAGCTAAGAAAAATACTATTTCCTGTTGGTACATCTTTATAACATCACTTGGACGTCAACATTCGTTCGGTCCCTTTGTTGATGCTATAATTAAGTTTAACTGTATTAACTATGACGAGAATTTTGGCAGCTAATACTATGCTGCAATGGGCTGGTGGAAAAATTCTCATACTAAATATCTTCAAGACAAAACCTACGACTGATGCTTTTAAAACATACAAAAAAAAAAGCATAAAATAATCATTGATAATTTAATCTTGAAAATTAGAACAAAAGAAGTGTTTTACCATTCCAGTTCGCTATATTCTAAGTCGCTTTTACTTTTTTTAGTAGGACAACTGTGTTGTATTATGTAATGTTTCATAACCTAAATCTATTCTGTAGTATTCTATTAAAATATACCTACTACTGTTCCATACAATGTATGTATCCCACTTGACTCTCTCTAGTCCAGACATTCAATAAATCCTACAGGGCTGCAGTCCGTTAGAGAGAGGATACAATATATGGTGACTTGTAATAGTTCACGATCTGACCACAAGTATACACTTATGTTCCTGAAGTTTTCAGCAACTCAGTTTATCCAAAACCTCTAAATATCTTTTGTTTTGTTAGGGTTAGAAAACTTAATCCTAACGTTGCTTCTACCTTTTATTACGATTCGGGTGGTTCAGTGAATGCACAATCGCTCTTTTGAAAAGCTGTAATGTTAATTACTATATTTATTCTTTTACATTTATTGGTGCCTCTACAAGATGAGCGGTCCTATTACTTATTGTTATATTTTAAACATACAAAGATCGACCTCTACAATTTTTATTAATTCTAACTATACTCAACTAATTGAATCCCAAGACAGAGATCTCTAAGTATCTGTATAATCAAACACAATTATGATATAAATTAGCTGGCTGCACCTTCAAATTATTACCTTAATGCAATTTTAGTGAATGGTTAATCTGTTTGCTCACCTTGCTGTCGTGTCCTTCCAAGGTAAGGATCTCCGTGGCGCTACTCTATGGCCGGATGGATAGAGTTTCCGCTGTCCTCAACCGTCTCTCCAAAAGCACTAACCCCCTTTTTAGGTTAGTCGAGAATATTTATAACCACCCAGGTTATTGAACTGTACAGCTAACTAGAATTTTGCGGGTCTCAGCTATTGCGACAGTTTTTAATGTCTTTCGCAATAGCTTCTACTTGCGGTGTTCTTGTCTTGGGACTTATAAACTTTTCTAATAATAATAATGAAGCTAATAATAACAATAAGCATTTGCTTACGCAACTATTCCTAACTGTTTTAAAATTTATAAAGTAATGGAAAATGTGTAAACTCGTAAACCAGATTTTTTATTGTATTTGTTTAACATGTAACAGTGATTTTAGCAATTTTTTTGTTATTAGAAGTATCATTATATTGAGGTTTGAGTGTTCACTATCTGTTTAAATTTATATTGTTTTAGGCTTCCATATTTGATGTGAGTGTACGAAGTGGCAGAAATGATCATTATGTAAATAGTGACCAACTTCCAGCCAAATCTTATCCACAATCAATAGTGAAGACACGCAATGGCGATTCAAATCCTGTGACTGGTATTCCACCAGCTTTCTTGACTGCAAAATTGACAAAAACGGTTAACAGATCTCCTAAGGTAAGATTTATTTATACTCTTGTTTATTTTAGGTTGCAAAATACAATCTTGTAAAATATGCAGGTTTTAAAGCCATTAA